>CM053783.1:472863608-473053608 GCA_028749045.1 Cupressus sempervirens | reverse complement strand
CTACATTCCTTTTTAACATTGTTGAGATAGCATCAAAGCTACCAAAAGAATATAAGGTAAAATCCTTTTTGAAATCTAGGTAAACTAATGTTGGAGCTGATACTGATGCCTCCTAATTAATCAACTAAAAGTTTTCCTTTGCATCTTGGATCCATTAAACTTTGTATTTTTCTAATATAGTTGTAAGGGGCTTCAAAAAGGCTATTATATTAGGAAGGAATCTCCTAAGAAAATTAATGTGGTTGATGGAGCTCTAAATTCCCTTCTTAAGTTGAGGCAAAGGAAACCCCAAAATGGTTGCAACTCTTTTAGGATCTTCTATGATTCCTTCCTTAGAAACTAAATAACCAATAATCTTACCTTCTTGAACAAAAACCAATATTCTTGAGGTTCAATGAACTACCAAACTCATGAAAATGCTAAAAAATATACTTAAAATAGCCAATGTGATATGTTTCCCTCTTGGAATAGATAGTGACGTCATTATATATACCAAAAAAAACTTACAAATTAAATTGACAAAAGCCATGTCCATATCTTTTTGAAATTTTTCTTCAGTGTTAGATAAACCAAATGGCATTTTCTTAATCTCTATTGTACCCCACTTTGTGGTGACTACAATTATAAATATATCTTTTTTTGAACCAAGATTTGGTTATAACCATAAGACCTATCCAATAAAGAGAAACGTTCAATACCCAACACACATTGAATAATATACTCCATATATGGAAGAGGATGCATGTCCTTTAAGGAAGCTCTCTTGAATCTCTAAAGTCTTTGAAAAATCTAAGGAGCACTATTCTTCTTTCTCATAGGAACTAGATTTGCAACCCATTTGGTATGCTTGATAGTAAAAATAATCCCACTCTCTATGAGTCTGAAATTTTTTTTCTACATTAGTGGCTCTAAGTTAGGATTATTTAGCCTCTATATTTTCCTTAGGGATTTGGATTTTGGTTCTAATTCTATTGTATGTTGTGAAAGTTGTGGAGTAACACCCTTCAAATCTCTTTACTCCCAAAAAATACATCAATAAACTCTTAAAATAAATTCATAAATATATTCTTTTCCATATAAGATTTTATTTCTCCTATCTTGAGGCTTTTCTCGAATAGAATTTCTAAACTTCATATTGGTTGGTTGAACCAATAAGATGGCTTTTCCATTTTTTGCATGATCATTTGAAGTGAAAACACTTTTTTCGGTGACCAATCCCTTAGGAAACTTAATATTCTTTAATTTCAACACTTGGTCTCCAACTATTGTTTAACTTTTTCTTAGTTTGATGTTGCAAACACATCCTCTTCAAAAAGAAATTGTAAAATCTATTAATCATTTTCAAAGACTTGCTAGTTAACATTATTATTAGACATTTAAGGTATAATAATAACCTTGATATTTTTTTAATCATACCCCTTCTTATTGTTGTTTAGAATATCAATTTGATCCCCAAAATCTACCAACATGACATCATGTTGAATCTTAATCCTTGGGATGACAATAATATTTTAGGGTTAAGATTCTTCAAGGAGGTTCCAAATCCTATGCTTAACAAAATTCATGCTAATAACTTGATTCACTATCAATTTTCTATCCTTGTGCACCTTAAGAGACTTGACTGAACATTTCTTTTCCCATTCAAGCCTTTGAATGAGACTCTACTATGTTATTTGCACATGAAAAATAAATCTAAAATCAGCCTAATATATTTCACCCTTTGGAGAAACCAACATTGTGCCCCCACCAACATGATGCCTAATTCTTGAGCAATCAAAATAATATTGTAAACTCCACTATGTTGTTCATAATCAATTTCTAACTTCTAAACCAAATTAGGCATTACTAAGCCATCTTTGTGAAACATATAGTTTCCCATACCAACATCCAACACCCAATCATTCTCAACATTAGGAGTATGTTATGTCTCCCACTCATCTAAAAAATGTCAGGGATATCATTAATGGAAGTATGATGATCAAGGACAATAAAATGCTCATCTTGTTAAAAAATTAAGCAATTGGAATTTATTACACTAGGTATATAGGGTTCTATATTTTCCATTGCAAGCAATTTAAACATAATAGTTACTTTGGTTTCATACCTAATATGAGACCAACCAGATGAGAGGTTACCTCCTATATTAGTTGTGAACTCTTATGAAAAGCATAAACCAAATTAATGGGTAAATAAATGACATATATATCTTGGAAGATAGAGAAATTGGACCAGACATGCAAGGTTAAGCTAGCATCTCTAATAAGAACTACTATATTTATGGATCAATCATCTAGCTTAACCATTCCTTTCTCTATGTGTTCATATTTTAAACCTAGCTTATCAATTACTTGTTTAGGAATTATAGAACAAGTAGCCCCACTATCAACCATATTATTACCATTTTTGCACTATTCATTCACTATTGGACTATTTACATCTTTAAACTCAACAATATGTTATTCATGTGTGGAACATTATGCATTAGATGATAACCCCTTAGAATTGATCAACCCATTATCCTCTTATAAAACATATTCAAGCTTCAGCATGAATTTTTATGATTTTTTTTGTTGTTCCTTTGTGGATCATTATACATTATGTGTTGTAGGTAAAAATGATCAAAGTGTCTTCTCATGCGATCCTCTTTGATCTTGCACCTTATGATTTTTTAAACTTTTTTTTGAATGATAAGCATCAAGATCATGACGATTTCCAATGAATGTTGAACATAGGGAAAATTTGAAGAAGCATCATCAATTATTTCTTGCATTTTCTGATTCATGCACTATGAGTAAATCATTCAGAACCTAAAACACTTAAGTCATTATGTGTTCCATGTACTAAAATCCTCCTCTTCTTCAACCATAAAATGATCCCTTTTGGAACCTTTTCTGAAATATTTGACACTTGACAATTCCTTATGGTGTTAGATCTACATTAGCATCTACTACATTTTTATTGCAATAGATATAAATTTTTCCAATTCAATACTTTGCACATGCTTTCATGATGTAGTGGATGCTAGTATGGATCTAACATTAGGAAGTCTTTCTTACTTTAGTATGAATCTTGATTCTAGTTTAACATTATTGTTTTATATCACCATTTTTCTATCCTTAAAACACCACTTGATCACTCCTTGTTTCTTTATGCTTCTATCCATTAAACTATAAGGATTTAACCATAAAAAAATGTTGTCCCTTAAACATTTTTTTAGGTTACTTTGATTTTGATATAATAAAAGGTTTCATATAATGGGTTAACATGTCCCTTTGATATTATATAGTCCTCTTATTTTATATCTAATTTTTGAAATCTAATTGGAAAGATCATTATTGAAGAAGGGAGATTATTGATAAAGAATGTTTTCAATCATCATTTTCTCACTGATGTCAAACCTTCTTTTTTCTAGAATGACAATTGCTTATAAGATCCAAGTACTATCACTTAGTTGATTGATGAAGAGGATTTAATCAATAAGATGTAACAAAAGTACCTAAGGGAAAGGTTGAGTTATGATTTTGTAATGAAGTACAAGGATGAGTTAAGAAAATGCTAAAATGATGTATTGATAATACACCTGAAGATACAAAGGTTGGATACACTTAGAAACTCTAGAAAATTAAGTTATAACAAAACTGTCTACAAAGCTTGACTAAATTCATTAGTGGGTGCTGAGCAAGTTAGTTCATGTCAAGAAAATTATCTGTAAGTGCTGAGCAAATGCAAAATCTAGTGTGTACTAAGTGAAATAGAAGGTGTTGAGCAAGTTTAGGTTTTGAGCTAGACAAAATGTAATAGGTGCCAAGCATTTATAAAACTTAGTTGATGCCAAGTGAATCTATAGTAGGTGCCAAGTAACATAGTATGTGCTAAGCATTAGAAAGTCAATAGTGTCAAGCTATTGCATTATTTGAAAAGTAAAAGATTCACTAGATTTGAGATGACAAGTTTGTTACCTTGAATTTTGTGAACCAAATGGAAGACAAGAATGTTGAGCTGGTGGCATAAAATTCTAGGTTAACTATTTTTAGGTGAATAAAGGTGGATTCTACATGATGTTTCTAGAAGAAACAAGATAAGGGGAAGATACATCATATCTTACCTAATTCATTCAAAACTAAAATAAGATCAGGAAGATTAGAGTGGGAAAAGTATGCCAAACTCCTATTTAAGGAGTTACAAGTCAATAAACAAAGAGAGATTGGAGGAAATTGTGTGGTGTCAAGGAGAAGGCATCAAGAGTGAAGAAAAAAGTATAGAGACTCTATTTCAATAGGTAACCTCAAAGGTGATTGCATTGGCACAACAAGAATGGAGACTCAAGGGAACAAAGATTGAAGGGAGGACAAGCTATCAGAGTTGTAGAGACTAAAAGCTAGGAAAATTTGTTAACTAAATTGAGATTTAAAATTTGCAAGTTATGTTATGAGTTGTATAAGATCAAAAGCCCTTATTGTTACTCTCTAGAAATTGTATATATTAGAGAAAAATTCTATGGACTTAGGTTGGTTTAACAACCATTTTGTAAATCCTTTAATAGGGTGACATTCCAAGTGAATGTTCTAAAGTCCTTAACTTGGCCCACTTCTAATAAGGTGGTTGAAATCCCTTAACCTAGTCACATTTAACAGTTTGTTTTGTAGCCTTTAACAGGGCATCACTTCAGAAGAGTGAGAAAGGAGTAGCATGTTACTAGTCATTTATCCCAAATTGGGTTTCCATGTAAATCACTATATTATGTGTTGATCCTTCATGTCTTATTTCTATATGGTGATTTATCAATAACTTGCTAAGAAGAATGTTTAGCTTGGATCCATCGCTGGTTTAAATGGGCTCACTATACTTAGTGAAAAAGTTTTATTAGGACATTTTGAACTTGAATAACTAATTCAACCCCCCCTCTCAGTTATTATAAATTATTTCTAACAATTGGTATCAGAGCTATCTGTTGATTTAGTTTAAAGGTACTAGAAGTAGAAAGATCAAGATGTCTAAGAGAGAAGTTCCCAAGCTCAATAGAAATAATGTCACTGCATGACAAAGTTTAATGAAGCTACACCTTGGATCAATAGGTGATAATGCACAAACCTCAATTGAAGTGGAACATGTTGATCCAACAAGTGTCCCTACTCCAAAAGATACGAAGAAAAAGGAGCACAATTAGACAATGCTAGAGATTGCCTCTGCTCTCAGTTATGGTGAATTTGATGACATCAAGGGATGTACCTTTGCATTCAAGATGTGGGAAGCCTTGTCAAATATTTATGGAGGAGATCAGATTGTTCAAAGAGAAAAAAGAGAAAGCCTCAAAGGAAAGTTTGATGACATGAGAATGGAGGAAGGTGAGAACATTACTCAATATGTCTCTAGAATAAAGGAAGTAGTAAGTGCAATAAGAAGTGTGACTAGCCATTGAGATGGTGAAAATGTTATTAGCAAAGTCTTAAGAACCTTGCTTCCCATTTATGCTATTAGAGTATCAACCATCCAAGAGTTGAGATGCATACCAAGAAACAAACTAACTCTTGAAGGTATAATGGGAAGACTTACTGCATTTGAGTTATCCAATTTTGATAACTATAGACCTAAGAATCATGAATTTTCTTTCAAGGCCAAGTTTTTGTTGAAAGACACTAAAGAGGTGAAACTAAAGAAGAATAAAAGAAAGATAAAGTATGCATGCAGTGAAAACAACACAGATGAAGAAGACGTGGAACAATTGGAAGCATTGTTGGCCAAAAGATTTCACAGAGGCAAAGGTGAGCTGCTTATCATTTGTTTCAATTGCAATGAAGTAGGACATATAGCTGCAAGATACACATAGAAAAAGAACTACAGAGAAGGAAACAAGTACAAGAACAAAAGAGAAGATGATAACAAAGATTACAAAGAAAAAGGAAAAGAGTGCTACATTGTTGAAGAAGAGAATTGTGATGAAAATGATGATGAGGTAGTCTATGTAGCCATGAAGGATGAGTCAGATGAAGATGAGGCAACAACACTGGTAACCTATGTAAACAAAATAATAGGTGGATTATAGATAGTAGATGCTCACATCACTTGACAAGAGACAAAATTAATTTTGTTACTTTAACTTAGTACAATGGAAATAGTGTTAGATTTGGAAATGATGCTTCATGTCTAATCAAAGGAAAAGGTTCCATTAAGTTTATAGAGAAAATTTCATGTGATAATGCATATTATGTTGAAGGATTGAACTACAATCTATTGAGTGTGTCATAGTTAGGAAATGTAGGATGAAAAGTAGAATTTGGAAGCAACACTAGCAAAATCTATGACACATTGAGGGAAATCAAATAGGAAAAGGAGACCAAACTAGGAGTAATCTATTTCACCTAGCTATGGAGGATGTTGCCTATCTTATTGTAAGATTTTATGATGTGTGGCTATGGCATAAAAGGATATGTCATGTTAACTTTGATAATCTGATTAGCATTAGTAAAATGAAGAAATTCAGAGGTTTGCCTAAACTGAAGAAGCCTAACAACCCAATGTGCAAATAGTGTTAGCTAGGAAAGATGACCAAGTCAAGTTTCAAAAGAAAAATATATATTTCTAAAGAAGTACTGATTTATGTGGCCCAATAGAAGTACAAAGTTACAAAGGAGATAGGTATATAATGGTGTTTGTTGATGACTACTCTATGATCATGACTGTCATGTTTGTAAAGCAAAAATCTAATGCATTTCAAATGTTTAAGTAGTATTTGGCTAGGGTTGAGAAAGAAACAAGGAAGAGTATGCCTAAGATCAGATAGAGGAGGAGAGTTCACATCAAAAGAATTTGAGAAATTTTTCAATGATAAAGGAATTAAGAGACAAACATCAACACCTAAAAAGCCCCTACAAAATGGAATTGTAGAGAGGAGGAATAGATCAGTGATGGACTATGCCAAAACATTAATGATGGAGAAGAATGTTTCTCTAAAGTACTGGAGAGAAATTGTAAGTACAATTGTCTACACCCTGAATCAAGTATAAATCAAGAAAGGTACAAATGCAACACCTTTTGAATTATGGTATGGTTACTCACCCAATGTAAAACATTTCAAAGCATTTTTTTGCAAGTGCTATATTCTTAAAGATTCTAAAAATGGTAAGTTCAATGTAAAGAGTGATGAAGGTATATTCCTTGGATACTACACTAGAAGTAAAGTATATAAATGTTTAAATACTAAAACTAACAAAATTGTGGAGAGTGTAAATGTAAACTTTGTTGAGCATACAAAAGTTCAAGTTGATGAATCCAAGAAACTAGAAGAGTAAAAATCCTTTGTATACTTCTATGAAGGAATTCCTGCTAAAAAAGTAGCTACCAATCAATTTGGGAATTAGCAACAAGTTTCAATATTAGCTGAGTCACAAATAGTGAATGTTGAGTTGCATTCAAAAGCCAAGTTGTAGAATAAAGATAATACATATTCTAACTCTGATATTAGTACACATGAAAGAGATGTGCATAGTGACTCTGAAGTTGAAAGACCAAACATAGAATCAATGAAAAAACCAAGGCTATCCAAGTATTTGAGAAGACATCACCCTATTGAACAAATCATTGGTGAAAAGGAAGCTAGACCAATGAAAAGGAATAGACTAAGAAATGAATAATGTTTGCTAAGCAAAATTGAACCAAAAATAATGAAAGATGCACTACAAGATGAAGATTGGTGTAAAGCTATGGAAGAGGAGATTGAGCAGATAGAGAAGAAAAAAACTTGGACTTTAGTTCTAAGACTAGCTGATAAAAATTTGATTGGTACCAAGTGGATATTTAGGAACAAGCTAGATGAGAATGGTGAGATCACAAGAAATAAGACCAAAATAGTCTGCAAGGGCTATGCTCAAGAAGAAGGACAGGACTATAGGGAAACATTTGCCCCTTTTGTAAGGATGGAAGGAGTTAGAACTCTACTTGCATTTTCTACTTACAAAGGTTTTAAAGACTACCAAATGGATGTAAAGTTTTCTTTTCTATATGGAATACTAGAAGAGGAAGTCTATATAGAACAATCAGAGGGATTTTTTGATGATAACAACAAGGATATGGTTTGCAAACTACATAAAGCACTCTATGGTTTGAAACAAGCACCTAGAGCTTGGTATGAGAGACTTCACAAATATCTTGTGAAGATAGGATTTGAGGGAACAAATCAAAAAAACTTGTATATCAAGACGGAAAAAGGTAAAGACATTTTGATATTTGAAATCTTTGTTGATGATATAATATTTGGAGGAAAAGATGCACTATGCAAAGATTTTGCTAATTAGATGAAACATGAGTTTGAAATGTCAATGTTTATGGAAATTGAATTCTTTGCTAGATTGCAAGTACATCAACTAAAACATGGCATATTTGTGACCCAATCAAAATATATCAAGGAGATACTCAAAAAATTTGACTTAGAGGATTCAGAAGCTTTCAGTACACCAATGGTAACAAGACATAAGTTATACAAGAATGATGAGTCAATTGAAGTAAATTAGACAATGTACAAATCAATGATTGAAAAGTTACAATATGTTGTACATTGTAGACTAGACATTGCATTATCTATTGGAATAGTGGCAAGATTTTCTACAAACCCAAGAGAAAATTATCTTATGACAATGAAAAGAATAATGAGGTACCTAAAAGGAATAGATGACTTTGGCTTATATTACAAGAGGACTGAAAAGTTAGAGTTAAATGCTTACACTAATGTAGATTGGGGAGGTAATATAGATGATAGAAAAAGTACTAGTGGAGGAGTACTCTTCTTAGGTAAAATATTAGTCATTTGGACTAGAAAAAAACAAAGTTGTACCTCATAGTCCACAACTAAAGCTGAATATGTTGCTGCCACCATCAACTGCACCAATATTGTATGGATCAAGCACCTATTGAAAGGTATAAAGGAAGAGATAATTTAACTTGTGATAGTCTATTGTGATAACACAAGTTCTATCAACATATCAAAGAATCCTATGATGCATGCTAAAACAAAGCACATTGCAATTAAGTATCACTATGTAAGAGAATTGGTGGAAGACAAACAAGTGAAGATGGAATATGTCAACTCAAAAGAACAAATTGCTAACATCTTCACAAAACCATTACCTAAAGATGCATTTGTGCATCTTAGAGGTAAGTTAGGGGTGATACTCCTATCCAAGGCTATTTAAGTAATAGCAAGACTACCCTACATCAAATGAGTTGACTGATATAAATTGATACAGAGGCTACTCACTTTAGGTTTTGCCTAAAATAATTAAAATACTAAAATTCTAAATAAGTCATAGGAAAGCTAATAGAGGGAGAAAATGGAATTCCTACAAATGCTACACTTGCACGATAAGATGCTAGAATAATATGTCTTTGTCATTGTTGTCAAAGAGGGAGAAATAGTAGAAACTAATCAAATCTATAGGATAAGATGTATAAAGGGACAAATAGTAGAAAGGAAATAGTAGTTAAGAAAGAGAAAACAACACAAACAAAAATCAACTAAGAAGACAAGATCAGAGAGGGAGTAGAACAAAAAGGAGAAGACAATGTATCAACAAAAGAGATATCCCTAATACTTTGAAAGAGGGATTTATAGAATTTAGAGGGAGTTATAAGAAATTCAAAGTTGCTGATAGAATGAATAATTTTGAATGCAAACTTTTCTTTTTTGGCATTTGACTTACCGTTTTAATCTAATTAGCATTTTGATAACTTGGTTGATTAGTTCGGTTTGCCATCAATGCCAAAGAGGGAGATGTTGAAATCTGATTGAAAAGATCATTATTGAAGAAGGGAGATTGTTGATAAAGAATGTTTTCAATCATTGTTTTGTCACTGATGTTAAACCTGCTATTTGTTGAAATGAAAATTGCTTATAAGATCCAAGTACTATCACTTAGTTGATTGATGAAGAGGATTTAATCAGTAAGATGTAACAAAAGTACCTAAGGGAAAGGTTGAGTTATGATTTTGTAATGAAGTACAAGGATGAGTCAAGACAATGGTAAAATGATGTATTGATAATACACTTGAAGATACAGAGGTTGGTTAAACTTAGAAACTCTAGAAGAACGAGTTATAACAAAACTGTCTACAAAGCTTGAGTAATTTCATTAGTGGGTGCCGAGCAAGTCAGTTTATGCTGAGTAGATTATTAGTAAGTGCTGAGAAAATGCAAAATCTAGTGTGTGCCAAGTGAAATAGAAGGTGTCAAGCAAGTCTAGGTGCTAAGCTAGACAAAATGTAATAGGTGCCAAGTATTAGTAAAACTTAGTTGATGCGGAGTGAATCCACAAGAGGTGTCGAGTAACACAATATGTGTCAAGCATCAAAAAGTCAATAGTGTCAAGCTACTACATTATTTGAAAAGTCAAAGATTTACCAGATTTGAGTTGACAAGTTTTTTACCTTGAATTTTTTGAACTAGATGGAATTTAAGAATGTCAAGCTGGTGGCACAAAATTCTAGGTTAACTATTTTTAGGTGAATATAGGTGGATTCTACATGATATTTCTAGAAGAAACAAGATAAGGGGAAGATACATCGTATCTTACCTAATTCATTCAAACAAAAAATAAGAGTGGGAAGATTAGAGTGAGAAAAGTATTCCAAATCCCTATTTAAGGAGTTACAGGTCAAGAAGCAAAGAGAGATTGGGCAAAATTGTGTGGTGTCAAGGAGAAGGCATCAAGAGTGAAGAATAGAGTATAGAGACTTTGCTTCGATAGGTGACCTTAGAGGTGATTGCATTAGGACAATGAGCATGGAGACTAAGGGAGACAAAGCTTGAAAGGAGGAAAAGCTATCAGAGCTATAGAGAGTGAAAGCCAAGAAAATTTGTGAACTGAATTGAGATTTGAAATTTGCAAGCTATGTTGTGAGTTGTATCAGATCAAAAGCCCTAATTATTACTCTCTAGAAATTGTATAAGTTAGGTGAAAATCCTATGGAATTAGGTTGGTTTAACAACCATTTTTAAAATCCTTTAATAGGGTAACATTCCAAGTGAATGTTCTAAAGTCCTTTAACTAGGCCCACTTCTAATAGGGTGGTTGAAATCCCTTAACTGGGTCACATTTAATAGTGTGTTTTGTAGCCTTTAACAGGGTAGGCATTTGACAGGGCATCACTTTAGAAGAGTAAGAAAGGAGTAGCATGTTACTGGTGGTTTTTCCCAAATTGGGTTTCCACATAAATCACTATGTTATGTGTTGATCCTTCATGCCTTATTTTTGCATGTTGATTTATTAGTAACTTGCTAAGAAGAGTGTTTAGCTTGGATGCATGGTTAGTTTAAATGGGCTCACTATACTTAATGAAAAAGTTTTCTTAGGACATTTGGACCTTAAATAACTAATTCACCCCCCCCTCTTAGTTATTCTAAAGCATTTCTAACAAATATATGTTGATTAATGGCACATTGAGGTCAAACCCTTTGGGTAACCATATTTACATCCACATGTCATTGATTTTCTTTTTCTACACATGGTACAATATGCTCAGAAAAATAAAGTAGTGCTTGGATTTTGATAATATGGATGCTTGTATGAGGTGAAATGATGATAGGTTGGTTGTTTTGTATATCCCCTAAATCTAACTATTTTTTTTTCTTTTTATTACAAGATCTTGTACTTTCAGATCGAGAAGTGGGAGAAGAAAAAGTATGCATGGTCAAAGAAATAGCAATACTACTACTGATTCATCCAATGGCTGGCCCATATGACTCTTATGATCATTTTTTCTATGTTCACACATCTATTAATATCATAAATTCAAACATTGGATTTATAGTACTTAGCTAATTTCACAACATGTGGGAATCAATTTGAATAATTTGAGGAATAAATAGTTACATTTTTAGAAAAGATATTTGATAGCGTATCAATTTATTGAAAGTTGCTTCTCTTTTCCTCATAGAATGCAATATCTATGCATGAATGGTATCAAAGTAAATTTTGTCATTCTATGGAATACGTCTTAACCAGATTTTAAAATGAATATCTTTTAGCAAGGATGGTTCTACCTAGTTTGAGCATGTCGATTAAAAATAGATAACATTTTGGTGACCTCTAATGGGTGGTTTCCTACTAGATACTTGACTAGTAGCCTTGATATATCCATTCAACTGAGTATATTTGATAATTCTTTCTTTCTATCCAGGGAGTAGGTTTAAGATTTATGGTAATGTAAAAACCTCTCTTCATTATTAGAATCTAGACCTAATTTTTGACTTAGCACTGGGGATTATCAAGTGTATTTCATCTTTTAGATACTATATGCAATATGCACAACAAAATAAGATAACTTGCCAATGCAGTTGTATTTCTTAGTCAAATGCATTTGGATATGTGAGTTATGGGGAGGGAAAATATTCACTTTGAGGCCTTTTCACAAGTCACATATGCAAGTATAAATGGTTGGGAAATACACTTGAAATGATTGGAATGACTTCTTACAACTCACTAAGTAGAAATCCTTGAGACTTCTTATTTGAAAAAATAGAACAACCCTAAGAAATGAAACTATAAAGAAACAACATTTAGGGAAAACCAAAACAACTAAAATAACACTTATTTAAAACATAAAAGATAGACTATAATATATATAAAGAGGAACCTTATTCAAGCTTCAAAATAAAGTTTTAAATGTATCCCATTAACTGGGATAGGAAGAACTTAACCTTCAATACTTTCCAAATGGAAAGAACTATGTTCTTTGTACTCCATGATGATTAAAGTACATGTCCATGTATTGTCAAACTTTGTATGATAGCCTGGCCTACTCCTTAGAACATCTTATTTTAGTATAGGATCTCCCACAATGAAATCTCTTGTCATAGCCTTCTTGTCAAAAGTCCTCTTAGTATTTTTCAGTATTCCATGCCCTTCATATTCTTCTCTCTATTTTCTTCCAACTCTATTAGTTGAGTATATCTCAAGGTAGGTAGATCAGTCTATTCAAACAATACTATCTATCTAGAAAGATCTAAGGTTGGAAACTCAATAGAAATTACTAATTTTTGTTCCTTACCATACAATTGTATATAAGGAGAGTTCTTAATCACTTTCTTAGGGATAATTCTATCTTTCCATAGTGCATTATTCAACTTATCATGCCAATCCCTCTGATTACTTTAAAGTCTCCTTTTGATAATGTTAAATCATATTCTTATTTGTGGACTCTACAAGCTCATTTACTTGAGGATAGTAATTGGAGCTTGCCTTCAAGTAAATCACATTGTTTAACACCCAATAAACAAATTTTTAGCCAATAAATGCAAGATCATTTTTAGATATTATATATTTTGGAACTCCAAATCTGCAAACAATATCTTTATAGAATTTCAATATTGCTGTTTCGATAGCTTCTTTTAGAGGAAAAGATTATGTCCATAATTTAGGATATTATATTATTCTTATAATCCATAGATGACCTTTACTTGAAGTTAGAGTGATTTCCCCTATGAATTTAGTTCCCAACTTCATAAAAAATTGTTCTATTTAGATTGGTTGCAAAGGTAAATTAATCATCGTTTCTTTACCCAAAACCAAGGTACACATGGAATATTTTCTAAAATTCGTATATACATCCTTAAAAAAAAGGCCAATACTATCCTTCGCTTATAATTTTAAATGTTTTCGTTCTCGCAACATAATGACCTCGAGAAGGTCCACCATGGAACTCATGTAATACTTGATCAATTTTATCACTATCAACACACCTAAGAAACACTCCACTATAATCATTATTATAAAAAACATTATCAATCAAGAAAAAATGAATAGGTTAAAGTATGAAGTATCTTCATTTAGTCCTACTCATATTAGGTGGAATTATTTCCACATTTTCAAGAAATGTGGGATTCTTCTAACCAACTAGTATTTTAAGAGCTTAATGTCCCAACATTCACCAAAACTAATTCTTTTCCTTCCTCTACTATTGACACTTCTTCATTATCCAATTGTTTGCATAAGCCTTTTCCACTTACCTACTTGGTAACCTAAACATCCACATCATACTCCATTACCCATGTAATCCATTGAACATGTTTTTGATTTTAATATTTTCTAAGTAGAAACTTCTTTACACCAAGATGTGCCACTTGTAAATGGATTCTATTGTGGGATAGTAGTTGTCTAAGTTTTTAAAAGATTTTTCAACAACCAACACATGCTTTTCCACAAAAAGAGTACCTTTGGTCACAATCTTTCAAAATCTAGCTTAAAAAATCAATGAGTTGTTCCAACCCTTCTGCATTACTTTGTAACAATATTGTTAAAATAACATCAAAGATGCCAAAAAATAAAAGGTAAAATACTTACTAAAATATTAGTTAAATAATGTTGGAGCTGATGCTAATGGTTCCTTAATAAGCTTAAAGATTTCCTTTTCCTCTCAGGTCCATTTAAACTTTGCATTCATTTTTAACATAGTTGTAAGGGGCTTTAAAAAGACTTCTATATTTGGAAGAAACCTCCTAAAAAAATTAATGCAACCAATGAACCTCTAAAGTCCCCTCTTATGTTGAGGCAAAGGAAGCTCCAAAAATGATACAACTCTTTTAAGATATACATGATGACATATCAGTCAAGTTTGTTATTAGTGACACATACACTTATTCAGATTTAGTAGCCACCAAGCTTCTTCAGTAGCTATCAAGTCCTTTGAACTAGCTCCAATGGTTACCAAGAAGATTCAATTAGTGTAAAATCTAGCAGTGTAAAGTTTATTAGTGGTTACTGAGTTTGTAGTTCATATGATGCAAAGCCCATGGTTACCAAGCATTGCAATGTCTACTAAGTACTTAGTTTATGTGGTTAGAAGATAGTGTTAACCGAGCTACTCCATGGTAACCAAGTAAATTCAATGTTTGCCAAGTTGCACAATATCTACTGAGTCACTAGTGGAGACCAAGTTCAAGACTACTTGAAAGTGATCAGTATGAACTGAGCTTCTATGTCTATGAAGAGCATGATGATGCTAAACAATGACAGTGGATGACAAGTATCCAAAACTCACTGAGTTAGTCTTCAGAACCCGAGTATCTTCATTTGGGATGACTTTGTAATATTTGTGCTAACTTGTGACATGGTCGACTTTATATATATATATATGATGTATTGTATCATATCTAGTGAAATTAATTAATGCATGAAATACAATGAATATTTATTGTGAGTAAGAATGTAAATACAAAAAAAATGCAATAGAGAAAGACTTGTAAAAGCCATTCAACATAAAGAGCAACGGTGAAAAATCTATCACAGAAAGGTGATCATTACATCAAGGAATCTCTATAAAAAAACTTAGTTGCAAATAAAAAATCTACTACTTCATCCTAATAGGTGAACTAGTAAAAAATCCTCTAACAAGGTAGACCTAATAGTCTTTTCTAAATCTCTTTACTGAGTGCATACTTCATTGTACGTTTATAAATCCTCTTACAAGGTGTACCTAGCAATCCAATTCACTCCTAATAGTGTAGATCATCATAAGTTATCAATGTAAGCCTTAACTAGCCAAATTTATACTACAGTACTAAATTTTGTGGGTATCATCCCCACCCTAGTTTTACTTTCTATTTGGAAGGTTTCTAGGTCACCAAATCATTGTGTTCAAGTATTGTGAATGCTTTTATATTTTTATTTTCTCATGCATGCAATTAGATTAGATGTGATTAATTAAATGCTAAATGATTTATTAAATCAAGCATTGAAATTGGTAGAAGCTTTAGAAGTTACTGATTCACCCCTCCCTCTCAATAACTTAGCATAGTCTTGAATATTTCCAACAATTGGTATCAGAGCTTTTTTGGTTCTCAGGAGAAAGTCTAATAGCTTGAGAAAAGAGCAAATATATGAAGATATTCAGACTTGACAAAGCTATTGATAATGAAAAGTTGGATCTAGAAATGGTCATTGCCTAACTCAAGAAAGCTAAGGAGCAACTTTCCCAATCTCTAAAAAGAAGAAAGGAACTTGCAAATCAAATAAATGATCATCTCTACATTGAAGAAAGAATTGAAGATTTTTTTCCCTCAAGTAGTTCAGATGAAACAAATAATGCAATCAAAGAACTCCTAGAGAAAAATGGTTCCCTACAAGAAGAAGTAAGAAAGCTAAAAAGAGAACAAGAAATTTAGATAGTAAAGTTATGTGAGGTCTTGGAACAAAGAAACAAGATAAAAGAAGAAATGGATGCAAGAAACAATAAGATCTACAACCAATCCCTTCACCATGAAGAACTTGTTGATGAAATCTCCAATGAGGAAATCATGAACCAAAGATAGATCAATGAAAGATTAAGAAATGATATAAATTTTGAAAGATAGATTAATGAAAGAATAAGAAATGAGCTTAAGATCTAAAGAGAAAATTAATGAAAAATTGAAAAATGACCTAAACACTAAAATGTAAATCAATGAAAGAATGATGAAATCTCAAGCAGACATGATTCAACTGAATGAGAAAAACCTCTATAGGCAAAAAGGAAAAGTAGGAATTGGATACAATAAAGAAGCTGAATCCTCCAAACAAGGTGCTCAAAGGAATCAAAAGACTACCTGCAATCACTGTAGTAAAATAGGTCATACATCAAACAAATATTCAAGTAATAGAAAAGAAAAATTCAATGAAAAATGCTACAACTGCAATCAGCATGGTCATAGGGCCAATGAATGCAAAGAGAAACCTAAATTTGAAGGTAACTATCATAAATGCAAGAAACATGGACACAAGCTATAAGGATGCAAAACAAAGACATTGAATCCTATAGAAAAAATTGTGAAGGCAATATTTGGTTGGGATTACAATACCTAGTATAGATGTCATTACTATGGAGAATATGGACACATTGGTATGAATTGTGTTAAACATCATATGAGGAAAAGAGATACCACTATACGATGTTACATTTTTACAAAACTTGGTCATATTGCTAAAAATTGTATGAATACTGGTAAGATTGAAGATGAGAAGAAGCAAAAAACTAATAACATTCAAAAGCATATGAGACAAAAATGGATTCCTAAGTGTACTAAGGATACTAGTTCAAGAAATGATGGTCAAGTCACTCAAAATTTGGGTGACTCTACCACCTCTAATTAAGTTTTCAAGGAAGAACTGAAATTGGGCTATCAAAGAAGACATCAGAATCAATTCCAGTTAAAAGGTGACAAAGATCAAAATCTGTATACAAGATACAAAGGGATCACTAAGCATGATCTATATTAGTCATTACCAATTTACCTTCTCTATGAAGTAGGGTTGGGTCATAGACTCTATCGAGTAAGGTCAAGAATAATGAAGGCACTTATGGTTACCAAGATAAGAAGACTTTACTGAGTGATCAATATAGAGTAGTGGATTATAGCCTATCAAGCATTATGATAACTCATATACCTCCATACCAAGCATAAATAGAAAAACTTTGAAAAAGGCATGGAAGTGAAGTCATTTTTCACCATGAATTTTAGAGAGCTATTGAAAAGTGTTTTTTTTGTGCAATCAAGTGACTTGAGTGAATTTCCTATAAATTTGTTTGAAGCTCTCTCAAGCTACCAATTAAAATGGCATTCAATAGTATTAGCAAGGCAAAGAAAGGTTTTGATATGTTGGTTCATGGTGTTGAATGGAAGGTGCTATACTTCAAGCTTGTGCCCATGGTTGCAGAAACCCTAGACCCCAGTGGAGCTCCATCACAAATCCCCCCCACCGTACATCTTGTCAATGACATTAGAAATCACTTTAAATGAACAATTCAAGAAATTAGTACTCATACAATGGATGATGCCCTAGCTCAGTTGTGTGTTGATGGAACCCTAAAACTTGAGCATCAACATTTGGAAAAAAAGGCTTAACACATATTCCCCATATGCCCCAAGAGTTTCAAATAAAATGGATTAGGTATATTCTTAGCCAAGTACGCAATGGTCAATTATGACTAGAGTAACCAATATTGATAACAAAGAGATGATTAATTGAATCACTAGTCTTCCCATGCTCACCAAAGCCAAAATGGCCAAAACCCCAGGTCGAGATGAATTTGAAAAGAAAACCCTAGCTAAGTGGGATGGAAGAGGCATAAAAATAAGCAGTGTTAAAGATACATAACTCAAATTTGGTATTCATGTTATAGCCCACAAGATATACAGTACAAGCCATCACAACAGTGTATCATGTAAAGCTGTGGACTTGGCATAAAAAGTGGTGAAGAATAACCTGTCTTATGACCTCACCAAGTTGTTACTGAGATAATTCAATAAGAATATGGAAAGCATAAAAAAATCCAACAATAACCCATGCAAATTTAGTTCTTTGTTAACATGTTTATTCTTCTATGTTTATAATTTTTTCCCTTCCAAAGGCATTGTAGCTTGGAGAAAGGATGTGCCACTATTGTACCAAATAAATAAATACATTGCAAAAATGGGAGAAAACTATGGTAGCATCATGGACAACTATTTTGATGTGTTCAAAGACAAAATGAACAATAGGTTCAGGATACCTAAAAATTTAGTTGAGGACTACAAGGATGATGTGTGCTTTATGGTAGATTGTGACAAGGTATACATCCAGGCAGTCAAGCCTAGGACTATAAAGGTCAAGCCCCTTGGTTATGAAGTAAACATTAATGAGACCAAGGATATCATTGAAGCCTTTGTCAATGAACCTTTGGATCCCAAGGCCCCTTATTTTGGTACTTATGAAGAGGCAAGGCAAGAATAGAGTTGGAAATTAAGCTACCTTAGGCAGTTAACAAAGGAAAGAGGAGGATAGCCGAACTGAGATCTAGTGCACATCTCATGTTAACTGAGGCTAAATGTGAAGACAAAGAGTAGGAAGAGGATGAAGAATAATAAGAAGAACCTTTGAAGAAAAAGGACAAGGTGATCATCACCAAGCTTGCAAAGGCATCCACTATAGTCTTCACAAGGAAGTCTACAAAGAAAGGAAGTAACATTGTACTTAGTAGACCTCCTCCCACCTTTCAAGAAAAGTTAAAGAAAATGGAAGAATTTTCTATTATAAAAAAATTTAAATCTTTGAAGTATAAAACACTGACATAGGTAGAGTAGAAACAAGTTGAAGAGTTGGTGCTAACCAAAATGGGAAAATGGAAGTATTCACTAGACTAGATCACCTCTCAAATCTATAATGAATTATTGGAGAAAATAAAGCCAAGATGGGATTTTGCAATGCAAATAGTAAAAGACATATATGCACAAACCCTGAGGTAGTTACTACCAAGCATATTAGATGTTGAGGTAAAAGAGTACCTCAACATCTAATATTCTTCCAAGAATATTTATTTGCTATATAAAACAAGTGATTTCCTAGTGGATGTAAAGGATGATGAAGGATCAACTCACTATGTTACTGATGATTATGAAGAATAAATGGAGTACGAAGCTAAAGAAAAGGAAGAAGAAGAAGAAGAGAAAGTTACATAATCCACCAAGGAAAACAAGGAAGATGATGAGGAAACTGACCTACTAAATATAGTAGGTATAGTCATCCTCACTCCCTGAGAATATCTTTGACAACATCAAGTATGGAGGCAGCTTCAACAAGTTTGGTTGTGACTACTTCAAATACATCAAATGTCCAATCACTCTTTGCCCCAACACAGCGTATCATATCATTGATAGAAGTGACTTCCACTTCATCAATCAAGCTATAGACTCTATCTTCATTTTCCATGTTAAGTTATTTAGTTATCTCCTCTACAATTTTGACTTCTTAGGTTTTGAGCTCATTCATGGTAAGCACTCCAGTTTTGTCTACTTCAGTTTTGGATTCTACAATTTTGACTTCATCAATTTTGGATTCTTCTATAATCTCTATAAGTATTCCACTAGTTAGTGTTATAAAAAAATTTACTCCAAGCCTGAGTATGTTCACTATTATTTCTATTCCAAATACTAAAGCAATAAGTGCAAGGATAGCTGAGCCTAAGGCTCAACCAAGTACAAAATTTTTGAAAGGAAAGGCGATAGAAGAATATATAGATTTGGATAAGGAAATAGAAATTCCCAAATGGGATTTCCTCAATCTGTCTATAGACCAAATGTACATAGTTGCTGAACTTCTTCGGAAAAAGGCCAAGCAACAAAGATTAAGAGAAGAAAGAGACAGAGAATACAAGATATTAGATGATGCTAATTTTTTTTTATCCAAGGCTATTGGAATTAAGGTTGATTCTTCTCAACCTATTTTGTTTCAGCTTAAGGAGGTAGTTCAAAAGTTTAATGAAGACATAGAAGAGCAAGAGAAGTTGATTGAAAATGCAGAAAATAAATTCAATAATAAAGTGCTAGAGCACATTGCTCAGCAAATCATTTTTAATCAAGTTGAATTATCAATAATTTTGGTCAATCTTGAGGAATCTTGTTCTAATGTGTCATCACTTTTTGCAAAGCTATGTGATGTTATCGAGTATACCATAGAAGTCAAGGAAAAATCATGCAAAATTGATACTAATCTTAAGGCAATTTCTCAACAGTTGCAACTTGAACCTAGTTCATGCTCTACACATTTTAAGAAGATCATATTTTTAATAGACATGCAAGTAGAGTTGTTAAGAGAAGAAGAAAGGATCCATTCCAGACTAGTTGATATACAAAATTTGATACTTCTAGTCATGGACTCTATGCAAAAATATTTTTTTATTCAAAAACCCTGATTCATGATAAGAGGTTCTTTGTTACTGACTGCATGATTGAACTGTCAGCTAAACTGAAAATTCCCATTCAGACGTGTAAGGTTCTTCAAGAAAACTAGGATATACTATTGGAAATTACCCTCAAGGTACACTCTAAATTCTTATCTCATTTTGGTGCCTCCATGTAAATATATTGAATAAATATTTGGTATTACTATCAAAAATGGGGAGAAGAGTAGAGTTAAAGGGGAGATAAGATATGGGAGAAAAGTTAAAAAGAGAAAAGAGAAAAGTCACAGGGGCAGAAATCTATATAAGAGAAAATGTTGCATGTACATAATAGATCATAGTATAGGAGAGAAATATGCTATATATATACTCTATATATATCTTACGAAGATCAATTTTGAAAAATATGAAAATAGACCGAGCTAGTATAACATGGTATTTAGTTTTGGTCTTATAAATGTTTTGTCACTAATGCCAAAGGGGGAGATTGTTGACATATTAGTTACATTTTATTAGTAACACATACACTTATTCAGATTTAGTAGCCAATGAGCTTCTTTATTTACTATCAAGTCCTTTAAACCACCTCCAATGGTTACCAAGAAGATTTAGTTAGTGTAAAGCTCAACACTGTAGTGTTTATCAGTGGTTACCGAGTTTGCAAATCATATGATGCAAAGCTGATGGTTATTGAGCATTTCAGTGTCTACTGAGTACTTAGTTTATGTGGTGAGAAGATAGTGTTAACCGAGCTACTCCATGGTAACCAAGTAAATTGAATGGTTACCAAGTTGCACAATATCTACCAAGTCACCAGTGCAGATTGAGTTCAAGACTACTTGAAAGTGATCAGTATGGACTGAGCTTCTACATCTACCAAGAGCATGATGATGCCAAGTAGTGACAGTGGATGCTGAGTATCAGAACCTCACTAATTTAGTCTTTAGAATTTGAGTATCTTCACGTGGGTTGACTTTTTAATATTTGTGTTAACTTGTATCATGGTCAACTTGTAATTTTTGTAAATTGGATTGATGTGTGTGTGTGTGTGTGTGTGTGTGTGTGTGTGTGTGTGTGTGTTGTAATGTATTGTATCATATCTAGTGAAATTAATTAATGCATGAAATACAATGAATGTGTATTATGAGTAGGAATGTGAATGCAAAACAAATGTGGCAAATAAAGAATTGTAAAGCCCATGTCAACATAAGGAGTAGCAGTGACAAATCTATCACAAAAAGGTGATCAGTACATCAAGGAATCTCTATCAGTAAATCAAAAATCTACTGCTTCATCCTAATAGGTGAACTAGTAAAAAATCCTTTTAACAAGGTAGACCTAACAGTCTTTTCTAAATCTCTTTACCAAGTGCATACTTCATTGTATATTTATAAATCCTGTTACAAGGTGGACCTAGCAGTCCCATTTGCTCCTAATAGGGCAGATCATTAGAAGTGATCAATGTAAGCCTTAACCAACCAACTTTATATTGTAGTACTAAAGTTTGTGGGTATCATCCCCATCCTAGTTTTACTTTCTATTTGGAAGGTTTCTAGGTTACCAAATCATTGTGTTTAAGTATTGTGATGCTTTTATATTTTTAGTTTCTCATGCATGCAATTAGATCAAATGTGATAAATTAAATGTTGAATGATTTATTAAATCAAGGATTCAAACTAGTAGAAGCTTTAGAAGTTACTGATTCACCCCTCCCTTCTCATTAACTTAGCATAGTCTTGAATATTTCCAACAATTGGTATCAGAGCTTTTTTGGTTCTTAAGAAAAGGTTTAACAACTTGAGAAAAGATCGAGGATATGGAAATATTCAGACTTGACAAAGTTATTGATAATGAAAAGTTGGATCTGGAAATGACCATTTCCCAACTTAAGAAAGCTAATGAGCAACTTTACCAATCTTTGAAAAGAAGAAAGGAACTTGCAAATCAAATAAATGATCATCTCTACATTGAATAAAGAATTGAAGATTTTCCCCCTTCAAGCACTTCAGATGAAGCAAATATTGCAATCAAAGAACTCCTAGAGAAAAATGGTTCCCTACAAGAAGAAGTAAGAAAGTTGAAAAGAGAACAAGAAATTTAGTTAGTAAGGTTATGTGAGGTCTTGGAACAAAGAAACAAGATAAAAAAAGAAATGGATGGAAGAAACTATGAGATTTAGAACCAATCCCTTTAGCATGCAGACGTTTTTGATCAAATCTCCAATGCAAATGAGGAAATCATGAACCAAAGATAGATCAATGAAAGATTAAGAAACGATCTAAATTTTGAAAGACAAATCAATGAAAGAATAAGAAATGAGATAAGATCTAAAAAGAAAATTAGTGAAAATTTGAAAAAAGACCTAAACACTGAAAATAAAATCAATGAAACAATGATGAAATCTCAATCACACATGGTTCAACTGAATGAGAAAAACCTCTATAGGAAAAAAGGAAAAGTAGGAATTGGATACAAAGAAGAAGGTGAATCCTCCAAACAAGGCACTCAAAGGAACAAAAAATGTACCTATAATTACTATGGTAAGATAGGTCATATGTCAAACAAATGTTGGAGGAATGAAAAAGAAAAATTCAATGGAAAATGTTGCAACTGCAATTAGCATGATCATAGGGCTAATGAATGCAAAGAGAAACCTAAATTTGAAGCCAACTATCATAAATGTAAGAAACATGGACATAAGGCATCAATATGAAAAACAAAGACATTGAATCCTATAGAACAAATTATGAAGGCAATATTTGGTTGGGATTACAATACCTTATGTAGATGTCATTAATGTGGAAAATATGGACACATTGGTATGAATTGTGTTAAACATCACATGAGGAAAAGAGATACCACTATAAGATGTTACATTTATACAGAACTTGGTCATATTGCCAAAAATTGTATGAATACTAGTAAGATTGAAGATGAGAAGAAGGAAAAAGCTGATAACATTTGAAAGTAAATGAGAAAACAATGGATTCCTAAGTCTATTGAGGATACTGATATGAGCAATGATGGTCAAGTCACTCAAAAATTGGGTGACTCTACCACCTTTAAATAAGTTCTCAAGGAAGAATTGGAACTAGGCTATCAAAGAAGACATTAGAATTAGTTCCAGTGAAAAGGTGAAAAAGATCCAAATCCATATACAAGATACAAAGGGATCACTAAGCATGATCTATATCAATCATTACCTCTACTGAGTAAGGTCAGGTCATAGACTTTACCAAGCAAGGTTAAGAATAATGAAGGTACTTATGGTTACCAAGTCATGAAGACTTTGTCGAGTGATCAATATAGAGTAGTGGATGACAACCTATCAAGAATTATGATAACTCATCTACCTCTATACCAAGCATAAATAGAAAAACTTTTAAAAAGGAATGGAAGAAAATTCATTTTTTACTGTGAATTTTAGAGAGCTATTACAAAGTGTTATTTTTTGTGCGATCAAGCGACCTGAGCTAGTTTACTACAATTTTTTTTGAAGCTCTCTTGAGCTACCAAGAAAAATGATATCCAACAAAAATAGTAAGGAAAAGAAAGGTTATGATATGTTGGCTCATCGTGTTGAATGGAAGGCACCAGACTTCAAGCTCGTGTCTCCAGTTGTAAAAACCCTAGACCCCTGCGGAGCTCAATCACAATTCCTTTCTAAGGTACTTCTTGTCAATGACATTAGAACTCACTTTAAATGCACAATTCAAGAAATTGATACTCTTGATATGGATGATGCCCTAGCTCATTTATGTGTTGATGGAACCCTAAAACTTGAGCATCAACATTTGAAAACAAAAAGTTTAAATCATATTCCCTATATGCCCTGATAGTTTCGAATAAAATGAATTAGGTATATTATTATCCAAGTGCACAATGGTCAATTATGGTTGGAGAAACCAATATTGATAACAAAAAAGATGATTCATTGAATCACTGGTATTCCTGTGCTCACCAAAGCAAAAGCAACCAAAACCCTAGGTCAAGCTAAATTGGAAAAGAAAACCCTAGCTGAGTGGGATGGTAGAGGCAAGAAAATAAGAAGTGTTAAAAATGCAAAACTCAAATTTGGTATTCATCTTATAGCCCACAAGATATACAATTCTAGCTATCACAATAGTGTAACATATGAAGCTGTGGACTTGGCATACAAATTGGTGAAGAATAACTTGTCTGATGAACTCACCTAGTTGTTACTAAGATAATTTAATAAGAATATGGAAAGCATTAAAAAATCCAAGAATAACTTGTGCAAATTTGGTTCTTTGTTAACAATTTTATTCTTCTATGTTCAGAAGTTTTTCCCTTCCAAATGCACTGTAGTTTGGAGAAAGGATGTGCTAGTATTGCACCAAATAAATGAATACATTGTAGAATTGGGAGAAAAATATGGTAGCATCATGGACAACTATTTTGATGTGTTCAAAGAAAAAATTAACAATAGGTTTAGGATACCTTAGATGTTAGTTGAGGACTACAAGGATGATGTGTGCTTTATGTTAGATTATGACAAGGTATACATCTAGGCAGTCAAGCCTAGGACTATATGGGTCAAGCCTCTTGGTTATGAAGTAAACATTAATGAGACCAAGGATATAGTTGAAGCCCTTGTCAATGAAATTGTGGATCCTAAGGCCCCTTATTTTGGTACTTATGAAGAGGTAACAACAAGAATAGAGCTAGAAATTAAACTACCTTAAGCTATTAACAAAGGAAAGAGGAGGATAGCCAAACTGAAATATAGTTCACATCTCATGTTAACCAAGGGTAAAGGTGAAGATGAAGAGTAGGTAGAGGTTGAAGAAGAATTAGAAGAAGAAGAAGAAATTTTTAAGAAAAAGGGAAAGGTGATCATCACCAAGCCTACAAAAGCATCCATTACAGTCTTCACAAGGAGGTATAGGAAGAAAGGAAGTAACATTGTACTTAGAAGACGTCCTCCCACCTTTCAAGAAAAGTTAAAGAAAATGGAAGAAGGTGCTGGTATAAAAAATTTTAAATCCTTTAAGTATGAAACAAGGATAGAGGTAGAGCCAAAACAAGTTGAAGAGTTGGCACTGACCAAAATGAGCAAATGGAAGTATTTACCAAATGAGATCATCTCTCAAATCTCTAATGAATTATTGGAGAAAATAAAGCCAAGATGGGATTTTGCAATGCAAATAGTAAAAGACATATATGCATAAACCCTAAGGTAGTTACTACTGAGCATGTCAAATGCTGAGGTAAAAGAGTCTTTAAAGAAAAATGAAGAAAAAATGACTCTAAGATTTAATACCTATTTAGTTTTGATTTAGGATATAGAGCATGTTGTGAGAAATGTCACTAACACTTGAAAGAATATTTATTTGCTACATGAACCAAGTAATTTTATAGTGGATATAAAGGATGACAAAGAAGAAGAAGGTAAGGATCAAGAAGATGATGAAGGATCAACTCACTATATTACTGATGATTATGAAGAATATATAGAGAAAGAAGCCAAAGAAAAGGAAGAAGAAGAGGAGTAAGGTGCAGAAGCTACCAAGGAAGACAAGGAAGAGGATAAGGAAACTAACCTAGTAAAGATAGTAGCTATAGTTACTATCTCACTTCCTCACTCCCTAAGAAAATCTTTGACAACATTAAGTATGGAGGCAGCTTCAACAAGTTTGGTTGTGACTACTTCAGATACATCACATGTCCAATCACTCTTTGCCCCAACACAAATTAGCATATCATTGACAGAAGTGACTTCCACTTCATCAACTGAGCTATAGGCTCTCTCTTCATCTATTGAGTTAAGTTCTTTAGTCATCTCCTCTAAAATTTTGACTTCTTTAGTTTTGAGCTCATCTATGGTAAGCACTCCTATTTTGTCTACTTCAGTTTTGGATTCTACAATTTTGAATTCATCAATTTTGGATTCTTCTAGCATCTCTATAAGTATTCTACCAGTCTATTCTATAAAAATTTTTACTACAAGCCAGAGTATGTCCACTATTGTTTCTATTCCAGATGCTAAAGCAATAGGTGCAAGGATAGTTGAGCCTAAGGCTCAACTAAGTACACAATTTTTGAAAGGAAAGGAAATAGAAGAATATATAGATTTTGATAAGGAAATTGAAATTCCCAAATGGGATTCCACAAATTGTCTATAGACCAAAGGTACATAGTTTGTGAACTTCTTTAGAAAAAGGCTAAGCAGCAATGATTAAGAGAAGAAAGAGACAAAGAATACAAGATATTAGATGATGCTAAAAATATTTTATCTGAGGCTATTGGATTTGGCGTTGATTCTTCTCAACCTATTTTGTTTCAGCTTGAGGAGCTAGTCCAAAAGTTTAATGAAGACACAGAAGGACAAGATAATTTGATTGAAAAGGTAGAAAAGAAATTCAATAATAAAGTGCTGGAGCACATTGCTCAGAAAATCATTGTTAATCAAGTTGAATTATCAACAATTTTGGTCAATCTTGAGGCATCCTATTCCAATATGTCATCACTTTTTGCAAAGCTATGTGATGTTGCCAAGTATAACATAGAAGTTAAGGAAAAATTGTCCAAAATTGATACTGATCTTAAGGCAAGTGCTGAGTAGTTCCAACTTGAACCTAGTTCAAGCTTTGTACATTTTAAGAAGATCAAATTTTTAACAGATAGATTTGTTAAGAGAAGAAGAAAGGATCCATTCCACACTAGTTGATATATGAAATATGATCCTTCTAGTCATGGATTTTATGTAGAAATATATTGTTTATTCAAAAATCCTAATTCATGATAACAACTTCTCTGCTATTGACCACATGATTGAACTATTAGCAAAAGTGAAAATTGCCATTCAGACATGTAAGGTTCTTCAAGAAAACTGGGATAAATCATTGGCAATTACCCTCAAGGTACACTTTGAATTCTTATCTCATTTTGGTGTCTCCATGTAAATATATTGAATAAATCTTTGGCATTACCATCAAAAAGGGGAGATAAGATATGGGAGAAAAGTTAAAAAGAGAAAAGAGCAAAGTCACAGGGGGAGAAATCTATATAAGAGAAAAGTTGCATGCACATAATAGATCATAGTATGGGAGAGAAATATGCTATAGATATACTCTATATACATCTTACAAAGATCAATTTAAAAAAATTTCAAAATAGACCAAGCTAGTATCACATGGTCATGAATACAAGGTATTCAATTTTGGGCTAATAAGTGTTTTTGTCACTAATGCCAAAGGGGTTGTTGACATATTAGTCAAGTTTGTTATTAGTGACACATACACTTATTCAAATTCAGTAGCCACTAAACTTCCTCAGTAGCTATCAAGTCCTTTGAACTAGCTCTAATGGTTACCAAGCAGATTTAGTTAGTGTAAAGTTTAGCATTGTAAAGTTTATCAGTGGTTACTGAGTTCACATTTCATATGATGCAAATCCCATGGTTACCAAAAATTGTAGTGTCTATTGAGTACTCAGTTTATGTGGTAAGAAGATAGTGTTAACCAAGCTACTCCATGGTAACCAAGTAAATCTAGTGTTTGCCAAGTTGCATAGTATCTACTAAGTCATCGGTTTAGACTGAGTTCAAGACTACTTGAAAGTGATCAGTATGGATCGAGCTTCTACATCTACTAAGAGAATCACAATGCCAAGTAGTGATAGTGGATGCTGAGTATTAGAACCTCACCAAGTTAGTCTTCAAAACCTAAGTATCTTCATGTGGGCTGACTTTGTAATATTTGTGTTAACTTGTGTCATGGTTGACCTTGTAATTTTTGTAAATTGGATTGATGTGTGTGTGTGTGTGTGTGTGTGTGTGTGTGTGTGATGTATTGTATCATATCCAGTTGAAGTAATTAATGCATGAAATATAATTAATGTGTATTGCAAGTAAGAATGCAAATGTAAAACAAATGCGATAGATAAAGAATTGTAAATGCCATATCAACATAAGGAGCATCAGTGACAAATCTATCATAGAAAGGTGAACAATACATCAAGGAATCTCTATCAACAAACTTAGTTGTGAATCAAAGGTCTTCTACTTCATCCTAACAAGTGAACCAATAAAAAATCCTCTAAAAAGGTAGACCTAACAGTCTTTTCTAAATCTCTTTACTAAATGCATACTTCATTGTATCTTTATAAATCCTCTTACAAGGTGCACCTAGCAGTCCCATTTGCTCCTAATAGGGTAGATCATTAGAAGTGATCAATGTAAGCCTTAACTAGCCAACTTTATATTATAGTACTAAATTTTGTGGGTATCATCCCCACCCCAGTTTTACTTTTTGTTTGGAAGGTTTTTGGGTCACCAAATCATTATGTTCAAGTATTGTGAATGCTTTTATATTTTCATTTTTTCATGCATGCAATTAGATTAGATGTGATAAATTAAATGCTAAATGATTTATTAAATCAAGGATTGAAATTGGTAAAAGCTTTAGAAGTTACTAATTCACCCCTTACCCCTCCCCTCTAAGTAACTATTGTAACTTAGGTTTGCACCCTTGTCCAAAGCCTATGCATGAGGACAACCTAGTGAAACATGGAAACAACCTACAAGCTATGGGACTTGAACTATGAGGTTGAGTCTCCGGAGAAGGTTGGCTTCCTCTTACTATCAGGATGCACCTAACTACTCTTGGAGAGGAAAAGGGAGAAGGAGAGCATGAAAGAAAATCTACCTAATCTAATGTAAAGAGGTGATGCACCAAAATAGAGTGTTCGGACCAATCTCTGCCCATATATGCACTTTGAACCAGAATGAAACTAAGGATATACACATTGAAAATTGCTTTAATCTAATAATCACATGTAGATCAAAAAACCAAGATGAATGACACAAGGAAAGAGAGATTCACTTATATTATCATTCATAGGCCAAGGAGATACAATCATGTAGATCATAGATCTCTACAAAACACCAGTAAGAGGCAAGGAGTTCTTGCACTTTCATACCAATGGCTGAAAGAGATAAAGTAGAAAATCATGTAGTTCAGAGGCACAAGGGAATTTACACTAAGAATCTGCAGAGCACTGATAGAGAAAATAGAGAAAGGTCGACCCCTACAAAATTCACAAAAAATTGCTTCATAGTTTAGGCATAACTGATATTTTCCCTCCAAAACTATCCTACAACCACCACCATCAAGGCTCTGCCAAGAAAAATCATGGTGATCTGAAGAAATTTGATCTAAGTATAGCTTTAGGTACCACAAAATCTGATTGTTAACTAAAACAGGGCCTTGAGAAGACAGAGGCGGTGCCATTGATTGTCCTAATTAGGTAGATGGATCAACTGGGGATGGTGGAGTGCTTTTTTGCATTCAACATTCATTCTAGAGTGGGTGGCATTGATCACAAAGATCAAATCGCATAAAAAATATCAACTCTCTTCATGCCTGAGCACCTGAATCAGCAGGGTTAGCAAGTCAACTAAACTCTACATCCAAAATGAGCTACATGGGCCAATAACCTCCTTTAATCTTGCCACCCTGCAAGAGTCCAATGTGGTTGACCATCTCTTTTAATTAATAATTGTGCCAACCCTCAAACTCCAACTGCGATGGTCACATTAACTGCCAGCACATCTAACAATTACTACCTCCACTGGACCCACTGGGACACATGTCACTGATGCACTATGTCACTATGCATATCCTCTATGTAATTTCCCATAGCAAGATAGTGCCCACCATGGATTTAGATTGATTTGATGATTGCAAAGACTTGCCGTATTACTACGCTATCTCCTTAAAATCTCTAGGCCCACAAAACACTTGGCAACCGCCTAGCACAACCTCGCATCCTCATCTTGGTGAGACCTGGACCCACTAATCCACGTGGTGCAATGGTGCTATGTCACTATGGGTAATATCCTCACAGCTTTCCATAGTGAGATAGTGCCTATGGTTGATGTCCTTAGATCTACGGTGATCAAGAAAATTGTACAACTACACACTGAGTTGGCTGAATGGACCAATGAAATATCACCACTCTACTATGACCCACCTAAAAACTACCACCGAGGATGAGCCGTAATATTACTTTGGAGAAGGGTGGGCCCATTACGTCATATGTGCCATGCATCGCCGAGGCACTATGTCGCTATGGATAACATCCTTGCAGCTTTCCATAGTGAGATAGTGCCTACCGTCAATTTTCCTAGATCTGGCAGTGAGCAAGATGGATCCGACCTAGCGCCAACCTATCTGACAAATCCTTGTTTGCAGCCCACCAAGTGAAGCAGGACCCACATTCTACACAGTCATACCTTAACCAATGAAATAAATGACCAACTACTCACATGTGCCAAATTTTGTCACTAATATCTGACAAGGCATACTTGGGACCCACCTTCCTTCTGATGTTACCGTAGTAACACTTCCCATCTGGGTGCTATGTAATTAATGGCGAGGAACACAAATTTTTTGATAGCACCATAGCGCCCTTTGGGGATCTATCAAAACTCAACACCAGAGAAACAACAAGTAAGGGAGGACCCACCTGACACATGGCCAAAAGGTGCTATGTCTCTATGGCAAAACAATGTGCAACTTCCCATAGCGAGATAGCACCAACCACAAATATCTCTTGATCCGATGATGGGGACCTGCGGGCCCACATAAACATTAAAATGCACAGGGAAAGAAATATTATTAGGTTATGATAAATTATTTCATTCTCCTTTTGAATATTTGGATATTTAAAACCTATGAATGTTACTACGTTGAATTCAAATGTGGTGATTTTGGCGAGAAGGCAAAAATGACCAATAGTAACTTAGCATAGTCTTGAATATTTCCAAAAATACATTGATTCCTTCCTTAGACACTACAAAACCAAAGAAGCTTACCTTCATCAATAGAAAAAACACATTTATTGGGGTTTAATGAAGTAGAAGACTCCTGACAACACTAAAATATATTCCTCAAATGACCAATGGGATTTGTTTCCCTCTTGTATTACATAGTGATATCATTAAGATATATTAAAAAAACTTATACATTAAATTTCCAAAAGCCATTTCCATGTATTTTTGAAAAGTTTATCAAGCATTCGACAATCTAGATGACACTTTATTATACTCCATTCTACCCCACTTTGTGATGAATGGAATCTTATATTGATCATCTTATTTTACCAAGATCTAGTTATAACTAGAATACCTATTCAATAAAGAAATGTTTAGAACATGACATGCATTGAAGAGTCTTCTCCATAGACAAAAGATGATGCATTTCCTTTAAGGAACCTTTGTTCAAATATTTAAAGTCTACTCATAATCTAAGCTCTTGATTCTTCTTTCTCATAGGGACTCAATTTGCAACCTAGGTTGTATGTTGGATAGGAAAAACAATCTCACTCTTTATGAGTCTAAAAATTTGTCTCTATTAGTGGCTCCAACTTGGGATGAATTGGCCTCTATTTCTACCTTATGGGTATAACTGATGGCTCCAAATCTATTATGTTTTGTGCATGATGTGACTCAAATACCTTCAAATCTCCACACTCTTAGGAAAATAAATCAATAAAATCTTGAAATAAATGCAAAAATGACTAGTTTTCAGTAGTAGAGTAAAATATTTTTCCTATCTTGAGTCTTTTCTCGAGTGCAATTTTCAAATCTTCATATTGGTTTTGTTGAACTAGCAAGTTGGATTTACCATTTTTGGCCTACTCATCTAAGTCAAAAACACTTTCTAAGGTGACTAATCCCTTAGGAAACTTATTTCTCTTTAATTGCAACAAAATTTCCATACTACTATTTAACTCTTTTTTGGTTTGATGCTACAAACACATCCTCTTCAAGAAGAAATTGTAAAATTTGATCATCATACTCAAGACTTGTCACTTAACATTATTATCAGGCTCTGAAGGTCTAGTAATAACCTTGATGTGTTGTTGATCACACCCCTTCTTAATGTTGTTCAAAATATCAATTTGAGTGCCAACAACTACCAACTTGTCAACATGATGATTGTTACTCCTTGGAATAACAATAGTATTTTGGGCTTCAAATTATTCAAGGAGATACTAAATCCTAAAATTTGAGAACATCATTCTTAATGAAATTCATGCCTCTAACCTAATTCACTATCAATTCACTATCCCCATGCACCTTGAGAGACTTGATTCCACATTTCTTTTCCTATTCAATCCTTTCAATTAGACCTTCATTTTGTGCTATGTTATTTGTACATAAAACACCAAATCCAAAATTAACATAAGATCTCTCACTATTAGGAGAAACTAACATTACACCCCCACCAACACCATGCCTACTTCTTGAGCCATTAAAATACATATATTCCAAACTTTACTATGTTTCTCACAATCAATTTATAACTTCTTAACCAAGTTAGGAATTATTAATCCATCTTCTTGAAACATATATTTTCACATACCAACACCTAACACCAAGTCATTCTTAGAATTAAGTGTATGGCCTACTTCCCACTTATCTAAAAGTATATCAAGGATATAATTAATGGAAGTATGAGGATCAAGGACAATAATATGCTCATCTTGTTAAAAAATAAGTAATTGGTATTTATTACACTAGGTATATAGGGTTCTATATTTTACTTTGTAAGTAATTTAGACTTAATAGTGACTTAAAATATGAGACCAATTAGATGAGAGGTAATCTCCTATATTATTTGTGAACTCTTATGAAAATCTTTAACCAAAGTAAGAGGGAAAATAGATCACATATATATCTTGGAAGATAGATAAATTGGGGCAAGAAAAGAAGGTTAAGCTAACATCTCTAATAATACCTACAAAATTTACTGATGAACCATCTAGTTGAACCACTCCTTTCTCTATGGGCTCATATTTCAAACCTAGATGGTCAACTACTTTATTAAGAATTACATAAAAAGTAGCCCCACTATCCACCATAGAATTATGCTCTATTTTTTGATGTAGGAGCATCCAGAGGTACAAGGCCAATCCTGTGTCATCCAAAAAAATATACTTAGACTTAGTTTTTGTTTCATGTGTTTAAATTTTTGGATACCCATTTGGGTCAAATAAAGGTTCCAACTCTCACAGTTCAACTATCAGTGTGCTAGAAAATCTCAAAAAAATAGGAGCATGCAATTTGGCCATCATTTTGGTGACCTAGAAGGTGTGAATTGGCCAGATGAATGTAATTGTGATTTAGAGCATTCTAGAAAAAGAATCAGGTCAAAAGGCCCCACGGTTTGAAAGTTATTGCAGTTTTTTGGGTTTTGGAGACCTCCTAAGAATGCTTCAAAGTCAGGTTAGGGGCATTAAATGACCTCAAAAAGGGCTAAAAAATGGGGTATGAGCAAAGCTAGTCCATAGGGCTATAGAGCGCTTCAAGATCTTTTCGAAAATGTAAATAGTTCATCAATCGGAGCTACAGTTCAAAAGTTATGCCTCTCGAAAGTTCGATTACCATTTCTAGATTCTTCTAGATTTGCACTGATTTCTAACACAGCTTCTGGAACCTTCTATTTGGTTGGTGGATTCCTACTAGCTCTCTCTAGAATGTACTCCTAGTCCTTAACCCTCTGGGGTCTATTTAAGGAGATTTCTGGCATTGGAAAAGGCAGTTCGGAGTGGAGTTTGAGAGGAGGTACTAAAAGGAGAAATTATCTCCAGATTTATGCTATTGTAAGCCCTTAGGGAATGTTTTGAAGTTTATTTTCTCTATACTGTTGTACTAGCTTATTCTTCTCAGTTAATACAATTTCCCTTTTCTGTTGTGTCCATTCTGTTCATGGGTTGAGTCCCCATCATTTTTTTCCAATGTTCAATGAAATATAAAATAAAGGTGGTCTCATGTTTCTAACTTGAGTTGTAGAAAGTGGTTTTTTGTCCACTTCCTTTATTTGATTAGCATTTTTCATCATGACTTATTGAGGTTACTAAAAAAATTCCCTGGCATATCTTCTTTAGTTAAAGACTTTCTCAATATATCATCCTATCTAAGGATAGATAGGGAATTCTACATATTCATGGTCATATTCATCTTCTTCATGTTTTATAGAATGTTGTAAAGCATAACTGGATGCACCTTCTAGTATATATTAGCAATAGTCATCTCTATATTCTTGTGAGGCTATTTATTGATTGCCAAGGTAGAAATTTTGTTTGTCATGTTTGGTATGGGTGTGGATGATGATCCAGTAGTTGTAGAACCCCTTTCTTTTATCAATTGTTTTATCCATCAGTTCCTCAAATTATTGGTCAGATTTCCATAAGTCTTGCTCACTCAATGCTAGAAAATTTGACATAATTTTACCAAGGGACAAATTTGATCCCTTAAGAATAAAATACCCTAGATCTTTAGGCCCTGCAAAACCTAGGTAGGCGTACCTTCACAATCACTATTGACAATGACTAAATGTAGGCTTTTCAAATGTTGCTCTTGAGATGGAAAGTATTTCTCAAGGAGAAATCATAAGTATGAAACTAAATGCTTAGAATTCTTTTTATGGATGATTATAAATATGAATGAGAGTGGATAAATGATATACAAATGGATTAGGAAAAGAACCACACAAACTATAATTATATATTGACTTGAATGAACCAAGTAGGACCAATCCTTAATCCAATTAGGAAAATAGAGTCAACCTTGCAAGAACTTATCATAAAACTCTTATGGAGACAACTACACACACCATCAACTACTAGACAAAGAACTTAAAATGTGCACCCTAGTTTAAATGAATTTAACCCCAACTTAAGGAGACCAATTTAGATAAACATCACATAACCTAAAATATTTGATAATCAAGAGTGTACACGAAGTTCAATTTATCAAATAGTAGTTTTCAATCCAAGAGGACAATATAATATGCAAGTATTAAAAAACCAATTTCCCAATTTGAGACAAAAAATAGATCTTTTATTGATTCAAAAAGAAGAAGTTCAATTGACTCGTGTTTTCAGTTGGATTACCCTATCATACTACAACTAGTATCTCATGATCTTTAAACAAATATTTTATTCGCTATTTATCTATATCTAGAGAAAATGATCTCAATATCCTTTATATAAAATCAAAGGATGCATACAAGTTTAAGATCATAACATTGCTTCCTAAGTAAAAACTAAATACAACTAAACACAAATTAATTACAATGCAAAGTTTAAAATAGAATAATTATTCCAAAATTTTGGTGTCATCTTCAATGAAAGATCATGGCCTTTGGTTTAATTAAACTTTGATAATCATCTCATATTTCATAATGTTTCTTTCACCTCCTTGATTCCATTCAAGAAACACCTCTATGATCCAGATTGACATTCATTTGATAAAAAGGATCTATATAGGAACTAATCTAGTAAGATATTATAGTTTTTAAAATAAATTACAACCTTACCTTTTAATTAAGATTGTCCATAATTTCATTTCATGCAAAATTCTTTGTCAAAATATCACATTAGAAATATATATTAACACTTTGGAAATATTCTCATAAATCAAAATGAAAATCTTACGGTAATATTGGTCTTTTAATTTTGGAATAAAATGCAGAGAATATTTCACCATTTTCTCTTTAAAATTTTATCTTAAGGAGCCTATGATTTCATCATTAAAGTACCTTCCTTAAATATAAAAATAAAAATAAAGGTATTTCATTAAAAATCTAGGGAAATGATTTAAAACATTCTTTTCACCCTTTAATATAATTTTTTCTCTAAATTTTTTGCCAAAAAAATAATGAATAAGTAAAGGGAAAAAGTAAAATATTATGATAAATTTCTAAAATTTATATTAATCTTCTCTTTATTTTTCTTGAAAAAGAATATAGCAATGTAAATGCCCTTTCACTTATTTTAGTCAATTAAGAAGAGCATTCATAAAAACATAATAAAATAATATTGATTTTACTTTTACCTTTTAGTGAAGGTGAGTGAACTTACCTGGAGATAATGATTTGATAATTTATAATTTGTATCTATTAAGAAAACATTGTTATCTTTGAAATCTTTATAATTATCTCGATGGACATAATTTATTAGTAGGTATTACTCTTTTTGTCATTATGTATGACAAGAGATATCCTTCTAGAACAATGAAAAAAACTTAGTCTTTTTTGTTTACCTTTAAATACAAATAAATAGGCTAAGGCTATATTTCTTGTAAACTATATAAAGATGACATTAAATAAAAATCATAATGTTTTTCATGTGTGTTATTTAGAGCTATCTCAAGAAATCCATGCCAAATTAAATTGTCGCAAAGGAACTATAAGCTAAAAGGAAATTGTCCCAAAGGAACTCTAAGCTAAAAGGAAAAAAGTGGAATTGATTGACTTCCACAATCTCATAAGCCAAGACTCAACAAATGAAACACATGTATACAACAACTTCTAATAGTTCCAGAAAATTAGTCTTTATTTGAAGTTTGCTGTTGTTGGCTCTGATGACTACATAATTTATTTAATTTTTATCGGTAAGAGGTTGTGTGATTAATTATTTTGATTATTAATTAATCTTGAGTAGATTTGAACCCAAGACCTCCCAATTAAGAGGCTCATAGTTCACCGTTGTGTTGTAGGCTCTTGCCTAACAATTGAATTTATTTATTACTCTTTGTATTTTTTAAAACAAAATAAATGTACAAACATGCATCAAAGTAATAAAATAAATTAGTTCAATAAAAAGATACTAAATTTTAAATTAGAAAATCATAATACAATTTGATAATTTTTTGAAGAAAAAATTAATAGTCTTTATTTCTAAGTTTTAGATAATCCATAATTATAAGAAAATATATCAACCAGAAAGTAGGAAAAATGTCATTACATGAATAAGTGTTTTCGAATTCAAATAAAAAAAATTCATATAAATAATTTTTTATTATTACAAAATAAAAGTAAAAATTTGAACTATGTAAGAACAATTGTTATTTATTTAGAAAAATGTTAAATACAATTTATTCCAACAAACACATATACATATTGAGATAAATTGAAATCTACAAGTTCAATTCCCTTTAAACATTTTGAAGCCAGTAGGCTTATTTCTGGGAGAATTCTCACTAGAATGTTATGACTTATCAGCATTGTTAGATGTTGACAAACTAGGAAAATGACCAAATTCTAATTTATTGGTTATTATCATTTAAAAAAAATATAGCACTTTTCCACATGCTTGATTTGATAATGAATGTAATAAAAAAATTGTAGATATACAAGCCATTTATAGGTTCTACACATATTAGGCCTTCACTATTTGTTCCAATCTTGAGTATATCATCCATTGTAATATACAGTCCCATGTTGGCTCTATTGACTTGTAAGTCTTTGACATAAAAATAGGTTGCACAACATTTCAAATATGGACACTCTCAAATAAGCCTTTTACACTCAATCAGGTATGCTTTTCCTTTGCTTCTGAAACTTACACTTAATAGGAAAATCTTTTTGGCAAAGGGATTTTGCTACAATTAAAATTAGTAGAAGCTAGGTGAAATAAAATTTATGGTTTCATACATGTTTAGTACACCTGTATTTTGTTAGAAGGTTTATTGAACATCCATAATGATTTAATTTATGGTTTGGTGAATGAATAGATAACAAGATGCAATTGGACCTTGGCAATATGAACAAATATCTGATTCTTTATTTGATTTTTGAATGTTCCATTCATAAACCAATGGTTTTTCAGATACCACTTACGTTTACCCATAATTTTCCACAAATGTCTTTAGCATATGTAGTCTATGGCTTTGATGGGTTTTTTTTCAAAATAGACAATGATGAAATCACATTAGGCCCCTACTATTCTATGTTCCATTTCCCCTTAGAAGTATTGATGAATTAAATAAAATAGCAGTGTACAGAGTAAAAATAGAGCTTAAAAATAGAGCAACAAAACAAGACTGAATATATCAAAGATGCACACTTTGTTATCAAAGCACTATAATTTTTCTTCATGCATTTATAGCTGATAGGAATGTTCTATTTATAGAGCTTATACACATTTCTAGAGACTTCTTGAGAAGCTTCAAGAAAGGAAGCATTCTAAAGATTTCTATGTATTTTTAAATTTACATATTGCTCAAAGAAAGAAGCTTGATGAGGTAAGTAGAAAGTTCTAGAGTGTGCATTAAATGCATTCCTACCACTAAATAAATAAAAATTATTCCAACACCCCCACATAATGTTTATTAGGCGAGAGTAGAAACATCTTTGAGTTGCAATAGATCTCTAAACTTTGTAAATTTGGCTATGGATAATGCTTTTGTAAATACATCAGCAACTTGATCTTCTATTCCACAAAATTGTAGCTCCACCTCTTGACTTTAAGTTAAATCTCAAACATAATGATGATGCACTTCTATATGCTTGGACCTTGCATGATATATTGGATTTTTTGCTATCTTTATAGCACTTTGATTATCAAAAAATATTATTGTTGGAGATTCTTGTGGATGATGCAATTCTTCAAGTAACCTCCTAAGACACAATGCTTCTTGAGATGCCTTTGATGAACTAATATATTCAGCTTCTATAGATGATAGGACATTGTTGATTTCTTCTTGCTACTCCATGAGATTGGTCCTAATCCAAGATGGAAGATATATCCTGAAGTTGATTTTCTATCATCAATGTCACCTGCATGATCAAAATCTATATATCCAACTAAGGTAGGCTTTCCTCCATATTTATATTTGATGCCAACCTGGTAAGTACCCTTAATGTATCTTAATATTCTTTTCACTACTTTCCAATGTTCAATGTGTGGATCTACCATGTATCTAGATACAATACCAACCATGTATGCAATATCTAGTCTAGTTATGGTAAGACACACAAGATTTCCAACAAGCTGCCTATACAAGTTTCCATCCACCTTCCTTTGAGTAGAGTTAGCACTCAACTTTAATCCTACTTCACATGGTGTTTTAGATGGTTTACAATCATTCATATTGAATTTTTTAAGTACATCAAGAGCATACTTAGTTTGATAAAGCATGATCCTTCCTTCTACTTGCCATACTTGCATAATCAAAATGTAGTGCATTAGTCCTAAATTAGTTATTTCAAAAACTTGTTTGAGTTGATCTTTAGTTATCTCAATATCATGTGAGTGATCTCTTGTAATAATCAAGTCATCCACATACAATACAATGATAACAACTTTATCATCACTATATTTTATATACACATCTAGGTCAATGTTACTTCTTTTAAATCCAACATCTAGAAAGTACTTATTTATTTTTTAGTACCATTCCCTTGGTGCTTGCTTAAGACCATAGAGTGATTTTCTTAATCTACACACTAATTTTTCTTCACCATATTTAATAAATATGTTGGCTATTGCATGTAAATTTCTTCCTTTAAATGACCATGCAAAAATGCACTTGTTACATCCTTTTGAAAAAAACTTCAACCAAACTTTGCAACTGAAGCAACTATTGTATGAATGGAAGTAACCTTAGCTATTGGAGCAAAGGTTTTAGTATAGTCTATACCTTCTTTTTGTGAGAAGCCTTTAGCCACTAACCTTGCTTTGTATTTTTCAATAGCTCCATCTAATGTGAACTTGGCTCTTTAGGTCCACTTGCAACGAACCACATTTTTGCCTTCTAAAAGTGTTGTTAGTTCCCATGTTCCATTCTTTATCAAAGACTTTTATTCTTCTTGCATAGCGACTTCCCATTCATCTTTTCCTTTTTCTTATTCATACATGCTTGGATTTTCAACTTGCATCACCTTGGTCATAAGAGCATAGTTAGCAAATATATTTCTAGGACCTTCTTGATAAATTTCTTGGATGCTTATAAATTTCTTTGGATTTTCATTATCACTTTCACTTGATTCTTAAAATTGAGTCTCTTCCCATGTAGTAGTTACACATCTTGACTTTGACCATTGGTAGATGTATAATTTTCTTCATCAATCAAAATTGGAGAGAAAGATAATGTTGGAGAGTTATCATTCTTAACATCTTCATCAAACCATACATTTCTTTTAATATAGATTTCATTAGTTCTAGGTGTTGGTATTTTGAGACGTTACAAGTTTCAAATTACCCCAATGAGAATATGGTACGTCTAGGGAAAACTAACTCCCATCTTTAATATATCATTTATGACACCAGGCCATCTATAAGGCTTGACCCTTCTTCACTTCAAGCTCTGCAAGACCTATGTGGCTTAACCTTCAAGTTCTAATATATGGTACCAGTGCAATTAAACATAAATTTGAACCTAATAATAGTAGATGAAGCCCTTATTTCTCCTATTAACTCATGTAATAACATAGATAAGCATTAGCTAGATGCAAAACAATGCAATTCATAAGCTGAGTGAGGGTTATATTTTTTAGCTCTTCAACATGAAAAGGGGAAAAACATTTGATTAATAATGTTGAATTCAAAAAGAACCCTAATATGCAGTAGTAAGAACTAATGATCCTATAGCTTATTAGTGCCTTATCTATTGGGAAATTCCATGAATCAATCACATACATATGATACCTAAGACATATTCATATCTTCAAATATTTGATCTATCCATTCACCTTGTAAATAGACATCTATGTTCAAATTAAATCTCATTCTTACCTGATATCCTCCTCAAAAAACTTGCAACCTTATTGATTTCCTTAAAGCATTTACATAACTCCTTGAATTATAAGCAACAATAAAAAAACATACAACCTTAAGGGACTACAACTATGACCTAGGCTCTTTGTTTAAAGATCATAAAACATTGAAATTTACTGATAAAGGAGACAAGATTTAAAATGAAACTCAACACCTGCTATTCTTTGTATTGATTTCCTTTAAATAATACATTCATATGCATGAAATCAAAACATAGAAGCTCCTAATAGATTTGAACTTGTTGTATTATCTTCACTACTGCTATTCATACAAGAGTAATTGATAAAGAAAATGTGGTGTCATATTATTGAGAATACATCAAAACTAGAACCAAAACATGGTATCACAATAGTGAGTAGTTTTTTCTCCCAAAAACTGGAACCAACCATGGATGATAGAAAGAAAGATATAGGAAGAGAGAATTCCTAGATTTGATTTGAGAGTGACAAGTTTCCACTTGGAAAACATCTACTAGAAATGACAAAGAATCTCTCTAATCTCTCTCTACAACTGCATATCAAATCTCCATCATTTGACCTCTACAAGCATAAAATATCTCATATATTTGATAGAAATCATAACTAATTTTGATGCCTGATCTAGAAACAAGGCAAAGGCAAAATTTGGTTAAAATTGAACTCTAGAAGCCCAAAAAATCTTTTAGAATCACTTTAGGCTTCAAAAAACTTTAATGTTTACCTCCTAACTGATTATGATGCTCCATGATGAATTCTGCCCATTCCACTAAGAATGCCCTGAAAAACACAAATCTACTTGCAGAGCGAACCAACAAAGACTTGCTCAAAAACTAACCCCAAATTTGTAAAATTTATCTCCTCCTAGTTCCAACGGTATGTTGTACTACATATTTTGGATAAAAATTTCCCTCCTAAGACCAATTTGAAAATCTAGCTCCTAGGCCATGAACAAAGCATTAAAATTTGAAAAATTTAAAAAATTATATAGTTAGACTATATAAAACTTTAAAATCATTCAAATATTTAAACTTGAAAATTCATGCCTTGAAATCTTTATGAATTTTGATTTTATATTTCCTTTTCTCCTTACCACTTGTCTTTTTTCTGTTGGCCATAGTACCCAACAAGACCCACACAATTTTTCATTTGAAATATATGAAATTTTCCACTGTAGCACCATGAGCCCTTGAGTTTTTCTTTATGATCTTGCACCAACACATATTAATATTTTATTAATATTTCAAACCTCCCATAGCATCGAAACCCCTTTACTCATTTCCTTTCGACCATATGCTAGATGTCTTTCCTATAAGAGCATAAGCCTCCAAATTTTGGTTTATAATCATACGCTACTTCAATTTTTGAACAACTCAGAGCCTCTAAGTTTTCTTTTATTCTCTTACAAGCTGAGTGTAACATCAAGCATCTTCAAATAAACCTCTTCCAATCATATGCCCTTCCGATCTCACATCCTTAGCATAGCATCAAAGCTCCTCTTGCCTTCCCTAATCATACAAAATCCCTATTGCATTGACCATCAAAATTTACTTTTCATCTTCTACCAGCTATCGACATCATCTGGGTCGAGTCCCACAAGCTGCAACTTTGCCTTTTCAAAAGGCACTTGTCTTTATGACATGTTGCATACTGTGTGGTTATGTATTTAAAGTAAAAATTTACACCCACCTTAGTAATGTGGGATAAAACTTTTTGAACTATTTTTCCCTTACTAATGGCATGGACTTCCTTCTTTTCTCTACCATAAGCTACTCTTCTTCTAACTTTGTGGATTCTCTTTAGCATCAAACTCCCCTACCTCCTGGGATGAGCATGAAGCCAAAAGGATTAGGGTATAAATTGTGTGCATCTAGATCTTCACTCAGTGATTCAAAAAATAGAATAAAATGCTTTTCTTTTTGAGTCAAGCATAGGAGTACTATTTTGATAGTTTCTCATTACAATCTAGGCAGAGAAGCAATTAAACTTATGCTTAAAATGGAGAAAATGCACTAGATCAAGATGGACATAATTAGTTTAAATGAAAAAATGTTGGGAGACCTCTTTTCTCATTGCCTATAGGTTTGCTTTGTACTATGTGTGACTTCTACATTAGCTCAACAGGCTGACACATCCATCTGCATCTCACTTGTGTAGGGGCATTCTTAAAGGGTGTCACCTACTTCGCTTGTAATGAAAGCTAAAATAGAATGCCCAAGAACCAACTTCATTAGTGTAGGGGCAATTTGAATCCCTTAGATTTAGTTTCCTATTTATTTTGACAGCTTTTTCTTGATAATGTATTAACCACATTGCATGTAGTCCTCCTCATAGGAGATGCCTCCTCTATTCTATGTATTCTCTCATTTCCTATGCTAGTTCCTCATGCTGCCTTGGGCTTTCCTTCCTTCTATGTAGACCTCTAAATTAAAAATGTCTCATTTCTCTGCCTTGTTTTGTTTTCTTGCTCTATGGTTGTGGGCTTTTGCTTCGTAAACTATGGCCTTGGCAAGACATTGACATACTTTTATGCTTCTTTGTAGTCACATATATGTAGATGGTAAAAAGGTGTGCAAAAATTTATTATATAGTTGCTGACCACAACACAAATGTTTTTGATCTGACGGATCACTTTTCCAGATTATATCACATGTTTTAAACAACTTTCTCAACAACAACCGGATCTTCCCATTGCATAAGGTGAACATATAATATTGAAGTTGCAAAAACCATCTCAAGTTCACTATATTTTGTCTCCTTAGCATGTTTTTTTCTAGTTTCTAAGGCACTTATTGCCCCTTAAAAATCCCCTTTAATTGTTAAAGCATTCACAAGTTGTAAATTGAAGTTGCATGACCACAATTTTGTGGACTCTTCTTTTGGATAAGCTTCAAAAACATATTTAGAAAGCTCATTGTCCAAAGCTAAATGAAACTCCTCAACATATGTTGAAGCAAGTTCCACATCTGTAGCAGGTCTGACTACTATAAAAACTTGTTTAACATGGTTAACAATTTCAACTTGAGTAGTTCATCGATCCAAATAATGAGTTTTGTCAAGCTCACTAAATTCTGTCACAATTACCTGACCACTTCAATTGGGCATCCTCTAAAGGTAAAACTCCATCTTATCTTTGCTTAGGAATAGGTGGTCAACAATTCATACTTGGTCAACTCTTGATACACTTGCATTGTTGACCTTGAATGGTATTGTGAAGACTTGGCAAGCATTTTGAACAATTTTGGAAAATTACATTATTTGACAAAATTAAAATTAAACCATTGCATTGGATAATTTTTAGGAATCCCTTTCAATATTTCATTCTTAAAAACACATTATTAGTCTAGTGAAAATAGTCAGGCCCCATAGTAATTCACCTACAAGAAAACATGTCAAAAAATCATAAATTACATTCGGATTTGGCTTTGAAAACTGGGTAAATTGACACTTGGGAGAAAGAAAACTGGGGCATCGATTCATGTCATGAGGAGAATATGAATCTAGGATTTGGTCTCATGATGAATAAAAAAATGCAAATGCTAAGTGTTCAAAGTGGGCTACTTAGAATTTGCAGACTGGAAAGAATGTTAGAAAATGGTTTTTGCAAATGGAATTGACCTAGGAAAGTGTGTAGATGGACTCATCAAGATTTGAAAATTGGCACACACACAAAGTATTTTTAGAATAAAAAATAGTGGTACAATTCATTCAAGCTCACCTAGATGGATTAGGAGTTATGACATCATGAATAGGGGTAGTGATTAATCTAAATTTTATGACACCAATGACACTTTATAAATTGCAAACAAAATCACATTCAAAACCTAGTCAAACGAATTCAAAATGACTCAAAATTTGAAAAATAGGCTCTCTGGTATGGACACTAAACACTCCAAAAGTTGTGGGTCATGAAACATAACTAGGAATGAGATATTCATATGCAAACATGACCTCATGTCACTATTTGACACTTGGGTGAAAATGCAAATTTGACAATTGCTCAAAATAGAACTTCACGAAATGACTCAGAATGACAATTTATCTTATTGGAACACATAGGCATACTAAATGCAAGGTGCTAGAAGCATCCAACACCTTTTGGGGCTCAAAAGTAAAGCTAGGTACATATGCATTTAAAAGCATTTATTGGACTTAATTTTCTCAATGGTAGTCAAAATTAGGGCTTCGATTTTGAGTCCTAATAGTGGCTCTATCTAGGGATGCATGCCCCTTGTAGGCATGGAAAGGATTCAGATCTCTAGAAGAAGTAGACCACTCGACATCAAAAAATTCTCTTGAAAAACTTTATTAAAAGCAAGAAATCTACTCCTACTATTTACACACGATGGCCCTGGGCCATCGAACTTCAACAAAACTTCTTTCCTCTGTCATAAACCTGATTTTCATTCCTTTCATCATGAGGTAAGCTAAAATTATCACTCATATCAGCTTCACCAATTAGATACACATCTTTAGTTGTTTCAGTTGGAAAAACAAAATTATCACCATCACTTTCATAGTGCATGTAGAAACTTGGCATAACTTCAACCTCTTGCTCACTACAAAAAAGAACATCAGCATGCTCATGAATACCAACATCAAGCTGAAAATAATCTTTATAAAATGATTCATTAACATCATCATATGGAAATACAAAGGCCTTATACTCAACTTCATCAAATGATTTATATATATCGCTCATACCTTGACTTTTCATCTCCTCAAATGTTGCCAACTGGATTTTAAATGAGTAATTAGATTTATATTCACACATGTCATTGTCATCAAAATATGAAATCACTCCATAACCTCCTAATATATCTTCACAATTGAAATGGTGATTAGTTTTTTCCTCATATGAATTATCATAAAACTTACTATGAAGTGTCAAATTCTCTTCAAAGAAAACTCCATCAAACACCTCATTTTCAATCTCACAAAATGAAACATCATTAGAAAATTCATTATCATAAATGGAAGAACAATATTTTGATTTGTTATAGCAATATGATAGTGTATAACTATTTGCATCTAGCCTAATTAAATCTAAAACTCCTTGTCTTCTGCAAACAATGGATTGATAACTCCATGCAAGGATCCTCTTTGAACATTTGGACAAAAGATGGACTATCATCATTAGGATATTCATCATATAATACATCAGTGTAGACTTTGAACTCATTACCCAATGTATTGTCACAAAAACTTGTAGCATATGAAGAAAAATCAGAATCATATGAAGACTTGCTTTCTTCTTCATCTACCACACATATAGTATCAATGATTACATCACCTTCATTACCATTTTTAGAATGACAACTATGAATAGGGCATGACTCATCACTATAACCATTACCATATACTACAACCTCATTGTCTCACATAAAATCTTTTAATAATCTTTCACTCAAAATTCCATGTTCAAACCCATTAGCATCAAATTGATTGACCATTTCTTTATCTTCAAACTTTGAGGACAAATCCCTCTCAAGCTCTTCATATCTAGACTAATTTGTATAACATAAAAATTGAGACGTATTATCATTTAAGACTTAGAACAAGAAATCATACCTTCATCTTCATGTGAAACTACACTCTCATCATTGCTCTCTTCTTCCCATGTCACATCCGATTCATAGGAAGATGAACATGTACTATCACTATCCTCTTCTTGACTCGAGCCACAAATATCATCATTATCTTCACATGAGGCTTCTTCATGATACATTAGATCAACAACTTCACCTTCATCACTTGACACATCACTTCCAGCTTCTTCATCCTCATATTGAGATGAATATCTTTCAACTTTAGATTTTATAACATTCTCAACATGATGTAATCTATGAATAAAAGAAATCATTTCTTGCATATCTAACTAATGATGTGAATCCACCTTACCATTCACTAATAAAATATTACAAACATATGTGATCTATTCTTCTGACTGTGACTGAGATAAATGTGATTCACACTCTTCATCTTGTGTTATCTCTCCATGGCATGTTAGATTAGAAATATCAAATTCATGACCATAGACATAACTTTTAGCCTCCTCACTTGCACAGGACTGAGATTTAGGTGCAGCAACTTCATGTCTAGAAACATTAGCAACATCATCATGTACACAATCAGCACTATAAGAATTCACTGTTTCATCACATTGCTTATTGCTATCAAAGTCTAAGATACATCTTACTACTATAACATTATGAACATATGTGTCTTCATTTGCAATAGACTCATTCTTCTCTACACACACATTCTAATTTGAAATTTCAATCTAATTATTCATTATAGAAGGGGTGTTGATATTCTGATTTGAAATTAAAGCATCAACACCACACTCATCCTTTCTTTCAAACACATTATACTGGAAAACATTTCTAGCAAAATGACTTCTAGTCAATCTATATTTTAGATTATTTTCAATCTCTATAACAATCATAAAATCCTGATATAATGTCCTAGGTTCTTTATCCCTTAGTAGATAGTTCATTTTCTTGTCAAATGCATCAAAGTAAATAGCTAAGCACATTTGATCATCAGGTCTATAACTCCCAAGTATTTCATTCAAAACTTTTGCAAATCTAATATTAAATTAAGGCACAAGTTCATCACACTTAATATGAATCTTCAAAAACTTATCATAAGAATTAGATATGGTTACTCTCTCTCTAAATTGCTCCATGAAGGTGGAATGCAACTCACCCCAAGATGAAATAGAACATGTTGGTAGAAAAGAAAACCAGTCTCTAGCATCACCTTCCAAAGTCTGAGCAAACAACTTCATATGCATGTCTTCATGAGCAATTTCAAAGTTATCAATCAAATCACTAAACAATTGAACATGATGACTAGCTGAAACAAGATGGTTCCCACTAAACTTAGGCAATTTATTTCTAACATCATTAGGAATGACATTTGGGAAACCATGAATGCCATTGAAATTTAATGGCATATACCACTTGGTAGAAATAGATCTATGAATTTCACTGATAGGCTACATACTAGATGAAAGAAAACTTGACATTCTTTAAAGATTTGAAACTCATTCACTAAACAACTGAACATGATGACTAGCTGAAACAGGATGGTTCCCACTAAACTTAGGCAATTTATTTATAACATCATTAGGAATGACATTTGGAAAACCATGAATGCCATTGAAATTTAATGGCATATACCACTTGGTAGAAATAGATCCAGGAATTTCACTGATAGGCTACATACTAGATAAAAGGAAACTTAACATTCTTTAAAGATTTGAAACTCATTCACCCATAATAATTCTCAGATTCAAATTTGTAGTGAATCTACACAACCTTCTACCAAATAACTCTCTTCAAATACACTTCACAAACTTAAATACAACAAGCTAAAACTCAATCCAATGAGGTGTATGAAACTTTTCAAACTATTCTCCTCCTCTTAGTGTTGAAAGTCACTTGATGGAGAACATACACATATACCACATTCTTTCATGACAAGAATAACATCATGAAAAATAAAATACCTCAAGTGTTGATGTTGAAACCACTGATCTGCTAGTTTGGCATTGGTGTTGATCTCAATTCCTCACACCACTAATTGAATCCTTATAGAGCCACCATCTCCTTAAGGAGAACTAAATGAAATCACTACTATGATTCATTATTATCATTCAAAAGCTCTTATGACAACAAATCAAACAACACTTTGAAACTCATTAGTCATGAACTTATACATCTCTCTTCTTGCTTAAAAATTAACTTTTAGATCTACCTAATTCAATTGAAAACTATTGAAAGAATTTATATATTACCAATCTACACTAGTACCGAGATATTTTAGAGAGTTGCCACTCACAATTGTGAGAAAGATTTAAAAACATGATTCATAACATGACAAATCTAAACTAGATTTTCAACTTGTAGAATTTGTAGAACTTTAGAAACTTAGAAGAGAGAAACAATCTTTAAACAATTTTGACTCTAAATTTACAATAGTACTTTGAAAACTACAAGTAGTTGAATTGATTGGAAATAAAACTTAGTAAATACACAATCTACATTCAATCCTTCAAAGCTACTGTTGTCTTGAACAAAGCATCACTGGGGTGCATGACATTTTGAATAAGAAAACTAGAAAAACACATGAGAGAACTTACATCTACAATTTTTCATACACTTCTTCTACTATATTGAATCTCCTTTTTAAATTCTCAAGGTATGTCTATAGTTAAGATTCAATACAATCCCCAATAGAGTCGCCATTTTATTGGTATTTTGAAATGTTATAGGTTTCAAATTAACCTAATGAGAATATGGTACATATAGGGGTAGCTAACTCCCATCTTTAACATATCATTTCAAACATCAAGCCAACTATAAGGCTTGACCCTTCTTCACTTCAGGCTCTGCAAGACCTAGGTAAGTTAACCTTTAGGTTCTGCTATATGGTACCAGTGCAATCAAACATAAATCTAAACCTAATAAGAGTAGATGAAACCCTTATTTCTCCTATGAACTCATTTAATAGAATAGATCAACATTAGCTAAATGCAGAACAATGCAATTCATAAGCTGAGTGAGTGTTAGATTTTTTAGCTCTTCAACATGAAAAGGGGAAAAAAAATTGATTAATAATGTTGAATTCAGCAAAACCCCTAATATGCAATAGTAAGAACTAATGATCCTATTCCTGAGTAGTGCCTTATCTATTGGGAAATTCCATGAATTAATCACATACATATGATACCTAAGACATATCCATATCTTCAGATATTTTATCTATCCATTCACCTTGTAAATAGAAATCTATGTTCAATCTAAATCTCATTCTTACCCAATATCCTCCTCAATAAACTTGCAACCCTATTGATTTCCTTGAAGCATTTACATAACTCCTTGAATTATAAGCAACAATTAAACAAAATACAACCTTAAGGAACTACAAATATGACCTAGGCTCTTTATTCAAAGATCATGAAATATTGAAACTTACTAATAAAAGAGACAAGATTTAAAATGAAACTCAACACCTACTATTCTTTGTATTGATTTCCTTGAAATAATACATTCATATGCATGAAATAAAAACATAGAAGCACCAAATAGATCTAAAATTTTTGTATTATCTTCACTACTACTATTCATACAAGAGAAATTGCTGAAGAAAATGTGGTGCCACAGTATTGGGAATACATCAAAACTGGAACCAAAACATGGTATCACAGCAGCGAGTAGTTTTTTCTCTCAAAAATTGGAACCAACTATGGATGATAGAAAGAAAGATATAGGAAGAGAGAATTCCTAGATTTTATTTGAGAATGACAAGTGTCCACTTGGAAAACATCTCCTAGAAATGACAAAGCATCTCTCTAATCTCTCTCTAAAATTGCATATCAAATCTCCATCATTTGGCCTCTACAAGCATAAAATATCTCATATATTTGATAAAAATCATGACTAATTTTGATGCATGATCTAGAAACAAGGAAAAGGAAAAATTTGGTTAAATTGAACTCTAGAATTGAAGAAAATCATTTAGAATCACTTTAGGCTTCAAAAAACTTCAATGTTTGCCTCCTAACTAATTATGATGCTCCATGATGAAGTTTTCCCATTCCACTGTGAATGCCTCAGAAAACACAAATCTGCTTACTCAAAAACTAACCCCAAATTAAAAAATTTTATCTCTTAGTTCCAACAGTATGCTACACTGTATATTTTGGATAAAAATTGCCCTCCTGAGACCAATTTGGAAATCTAGCTCCTAGGCCATGAACAAAGCATTAAAATTTGAAAATTTTTAAAAATTATATAGTTAGACTATATAAAACTTTAAAATCATTCAAATCTTTCAACTTGAAAATTTATGCAATGAAATCTTTATGAATTTTGATTTTATATTATTTTTCATTTTCTCCTTGCCACTTGCCTATTTTTTATTGGCCATAGTACCTAGTAGGCCTCACACAATTTTTCATTTGAAATATATGAAAATTTTCACCATAGCACCATGAGCCCTTGAGTTTTGCTTTATTATCATATGCCAACATGAACACATTAATATTTTATTAATATTTCAAACATCCCATAGTGTCAGGACCCCTTTGCTCATTTCCTTCCAACCATATGCTAGACGACTTTCTTGTAAGAGTGTAAGCCTCCACAGTTTGGTTTACGATCATATGCTACAATTTTTGAACCACTAGAAGCCTCCAAGTTTTATTTTACACTCTTACAAGCTAAGTAGCATAACATTAGGCATCTTCAAATTAACCTCTTTTGATCATATGTCCTTCGAATCTCACGACCTCAATGTAACATCAGAGCTCCTATTCCTGCCTTCCCCGATCATATGAAATTCTTATTGCATTGACCATCAAAATTTACTTCCCATCTTCCACCAGCTATCCATGTCATCCAAGTCAGGTCTCACAAGCCATGGCTTTGCCTTTTCAAAAGGCACTTGTCTTCATGACATGTTGCATGCTATGTGGTTATGTATTTAAAGTAAAAACTTACACCCACCTTAGCAATGTGGGATAACACTTTTTGAACTATTCTGCCCTTGCTCATGGCATAGACTTCCTTCTTTTCTCTTCCATAAGCTATGCTTCTTTTAACTCCAAGGCTTCTCTTTAGCATCAAACTCCCTTGCCTCCTGGAATGAGAATGAAGCCACAAGGATTAGGGTATAAATTGTGTGCATCTAGATCTCCACTTAGTGATTCAACAAACATAATAAAATGCTTGTTTTTTTGAGGCAAGCATAGGAGTAGTATTTTGATAGTCTCTCACTAAAATCTAGGTAGAGGAATAGTTAAACATATGCTTAAAATGGAGAAAATGCACCAGATCAAGATGGATGTATTTAGTTTAAATGAAAGACTATTGGGAGACCTCTTTTCTCATTGCCTATTGGTTTTTTTTGTACTATGTGCGGCTTCTGCATTAGCTCAACAAGTTGACACATCCATTTGCATTTCACTTGTGTAGGGGCATTCTTAAAGGGTGTTGCCTACTTTTCTTATAATGAAAGCTTAAATAGAATGCCCGAGAACCAACTTCACTAGTGTAGGGGCAATCTGAATCGCTTAGATTTAGTTCCCTATTTATTCTGACATCTTTTTCTTGATAATGAATTAACCATGTTGCATGTAGTCCTCCTAATAGGAGACACCTCCCGTATTCCACGTATCCTCTCCTTTCTTGCGCTAGTTCCTCTTTTCCACCAGCTTTCTTATTTTTACATGTTGCCTTGGGCTTTCCTTCTTTCTACGTAGACCTCTAAATAAAAAAAGTCCCATTTCTATGCCTTGTTTTGTTTTCTTGCTCTGTGCGTGTGGGCTTTTGCTTCCTAAACTATGGCCTTGGCAAGAAATTGACATACTTTTATGGTTCTTTGTAGTCACATATGTATAGATGGTAAAAAGGTGTGAAACAAGTCATTATATAGTTGTAGACCACAACGCAAATGTTTTTGATCTGATAGAGCACTATTCCAGATTATATCACATGTTTTAAACAACTTTCTCAACAACAACTAGATCTTCCCATTGCATAAGGTGAACATATAATATTGAAGTTGTAAAAACCATCTCAAGTTCACTATATTTTGCCTCCTTATCATGTTATTTTCTAGTCTCTCAGGCACTTATTGCCCCTGGAAAATTCCCTTCAGCTATCGAAGCATTCACAAGTTGTAAATTGAAGTTGCATGATTGCAACTTTGTAGACTCCCCTTTTTGATAAGATTCATAAACATATTTAGAAAGCTCGTTGTCCAAAGCTAAATGAAACTCCTCAATATATGTCAAAGCAAGTTCCACATCTGCAGTAGGTCTGACCACTATAAAAACTTGTTTAACATGGCTAACAGTTGCAACTTGAGCAGTTTATAGATCCAAATAATGAGTTTTGTCAAGCTCACTGAATTCTATAACAATCACCTAACCACTTCGATTGGGCATTCCCTAAAGGTAAAACTCCATCTTATCTTTGCTCAAGAATGGGTGGTCAACAATTCCTGTGCAGTCAACTTTCAATGCACTTGCATTGTTGACCTTGAATGGTATTGTGAAGACTTGGTGAGCATTTCAAACAATTTTGGCAACTTACAGCATTTGACAAAATTAAAATTAAACCATTGCATTGGATACTTTTTAGGAACCCCTTTCAATATTTCATTCTTCAAAACACCTCATTAGTCTAGTGAAAATAGTCGGGCCCCACAATGGGTCTGGCTATAAAAAAAAATCATTTTCAAACACCTAACATCTCAAATTGATCCATTCACTATTTGACACTAATTTGAATCAAAATCCACCATTGAACTGCCAATTCAGAACTCATTTTATCACTTTATTGAAACTGTCAACTTTGTGTCAGGAGGTCCTTCGGCTGGCCTTAAAAATTGATCTAAACCTCTAACTAGGCTCTAAAATTAAACATACTGAATCTCTGTTCCACATACTCCTACCCTATCAAATCTTGTCTCATGAAAACATCAAGTTCAAAAGATATCGACGTCCAAAGTTTCTTACTTAAAGTCACCTGCAAGAAAACATGTCAGAAAACCATAAATTGTGTTTGGATTTGGCTTTGAAAACTAGGTAAAATGACACTTGAGAGAAAGAAAACTGGGGCATTGGCTCACTATCATGAGGAGAATATGAATCTAAGATTTGGTCTTGTGATGAATAACAAGACAGACTGGAAACAATGTCAAAAAGTGGTTTTTGCAAATGGAATTGAGCTGGGAAAGTGTACAGATGGACTCATCAAGATTTGAAAATTGGTACACTTAAATTATTTCCATAGTAAAACACAGTGGTACAATCCATTCAAGCTCACCTATCATGCATTAGGAGTTATGATGTCATGAACAAGGGTACTAATCAATCTACATTTCATGACACCAGTGAAACTTTATAAATTGCAAACAAAATTGTATTCAAAACCGAGTCAAATATATTCTAAACAACTTGAAATTTAAAAAATAGGCTCTCTGGTATGGACACTAAACACTCCCAAAGCAGCAAGTCATGAAATATAATTGGGCACGAGATATTCATATGCAAACATGGCCTCCTGTCACTATTTGACACTTTGGTAAAAATGCAGATTTGATAATTGCTCAAAAGGAGACTTCACAAAATAACTCAGAACAATAATTTATCTTCATGGAACACATAGGCATACTAAATTCAATGTGCTAGAAGCATTAAACATCTTTTGGTGCTCAAAAATATAGCTAGGTACATATGCATTTAAAAGCATTTATTGGGCTTAATTTTCACAATGATACTTCAAATCAAGGCTTCGATTTTGAGTTAAAACACTAGGATTGTATAACCTATATCCTTTTGATTCCTCACTATATCCAACCATTATACACTTCTCACTCTTCCTTTCAAGTTTGCTCCTTCTTTCATTAGGAATGTGAGCATGTGCTTTACAGCCAAAAATTCTAAAATGAGATATTGTAGGCTCTCTTGCACTCCATGCCTCTTCTAGTGTTATGTTCAAAACTAGCTTAGTAGGTGTTCTATTCAAGATATATATGGTAGTATGAACTACTTCAGCCCAAAATTTAGCTTCTAGATTTCTAGAATGAAGCATAGACCTAGCCATTTCTATTATAGTTTTATTTTTCCTTTAAGAAACACCATTTTGTTAGGGTGAATAAGAGACGGTTGATTCCTTCTTTATGCCACATTCTTTACAAAAAAATTTAAAAGGCTTATTCATGTATTTAGTCCCTTTATCAGTTCTTATTATCTTTAAATGCTTTCCACTTTGTTTTTCAGTCAAAGCTTTAAACTCCTTAAACTTTTGAAACACTTTATCTTTCTTTTGTAGAAAATACACCCAAATTCTTCTATTATAATCATCTATAAAGTTGAGAACATACCTTGATCCTCCAATTGAAGGTGTTTTAAAAGACCCATTTCATCACTATGAACTAAATGTAGAGGAGTTTTTTCTCTCCATGATGTTCCTTGAGGGAAACTTTCCACATGTTGTTTTCCCATTGCACATCCTTCACATACCTTGGGACTTAATTATATCTTTGGAAGCCCATGTACCACTTGTAATCTCTCCATAAGCTTGAGACTTTGAAAATTTATATGCCCCAAATGCTCATGCCATAACCTACTCATATCATCATATTGGGTAGTAGCACACATATATTTATCTCCACATTTAGAAGTAAATTCTTGAAACTTATATAATCCATTCTCTATTTTTCCAATTTCAATAACTCTATAATTATCATTGACATCCTTGATCAAGCACTTATTATTGTAGAATTCTCTTTTATTTCCTTGAATTTCAATTTGAGATATTGAAAGTAGATTTATTTTTAATTCACAGACTAACTTCACATTTTTTAACAAACCATTATCAACTTTGACATTACTAGTCCCTTTAACTTCTAAAGAACTATTAGCTCCCAAATATATTTTCTCTTTAGTATTTTCACTTATTGATTAAAATTGTTCCTCATTATGAGACATGTTTTTTGTAGCACTAGAATCAATAACCCAATCATCTTTGAAAGTATTATTTTCTTTAAGTGCAACACAATATGTATTTCTTTTACAATCACCAAATTTTAGAGAATTATTTATCATTTTTTCTGTATCTCTCTTCTTCTTGAAACATTCATTTTCCCTATGACTCATTCTACCACAATAATGACATTTCCATTTACTTATATTATAATCTATAGATGAAACATTCTTATTTTCATACTTCCAATTTCTTCCTTTAGATTGATTTTCTTGTGACAACTTATAATATTTCTTTCCTTTCATTAAAAATGCTTGAGATTCACCATCAAATAATTCTTTTCTTTAACTTTTCTTTTCTCTTCTTGAACTAACACAACACACAATTCTTCAAATTTAATACTTTTTAATTTATCCATAATATCTAAACCCCTTATAAATGATTGATAAGATCCCGAAAGACTTTATAATGTAATTTCCACAAAATCTCTATCATCTATATCTTTCCCAAGAGAAGCAAGCCCATTCTTCTTTTCCTTTAACTTACTTAAATGTGGGACTACCTCTTGTGAGCTTGATAATTTTATATTATATAACTCAGTAGTGAGAGATAAGATCCATACATCACTTGAATTCTAATATAGATCCTTCAAAATTTCCCATACTTTTACTCCACTTCTCTCATTTAGAATTTCTAGAAAAACCTCTTCTAAAAGTGTAAGCTTGATTAGTGCTGCTACTTTCTTGTCCCTTTTATCTCAATTATCTTGATCCTTTCCTAGATTTGTAGGCCTTTTTTCACTACCAGTTACAATATCATAACAATTTTGAAGAGTTAGAGTGATTTCAACATGAGATACCCAATCATAATAATTTTTCCCATTTAATTTAACTATGGGCAGAGTAACACCAAGTGATTCCATTGTTAAATTCTATCCTTTTTGGATGAGAGTGAAAGATATTTAAAAAAACTTAAACACTAGTCTTGAAATTGAAAAACTCTCACCAATTTGTTGAAGAAAAACCCTTTTCTCTTGCTGCAATATTCTTCCTTTGTCACAAGAAATGTTGGTTCCGCTTACTCCCAAATTTTACACCTACAAGTATAAACATTCATACGAAAATCACCATATATACATAACCCAAAAAACTAAAACAACTCTGATACCATGATGAACTAAATAAAACAACTGCACAAAGAATAAAAATAGAGCTTAAAAATAATGCAGCAAAACAAGATTAAATATATCAAAGATGCACACTTTTTTATCAAAGAACTATAATTTTTCTTCATGTATTTATGAATAAGATGAATGCTCTATTTATAGAGCTTATACATATTTCTTGAGACTTCTTGAGAAGCTTCAAGAAAGGAACCATTCTAGAGATTTACATATATTTTTAAATTTACATGTTGCTCAAAGAAAGAAGCTTCATGAGGTAAGTAGAAAGTTTTGGAGTATGCATTAAATGCATTCCTATCACTAAATAAATAAATATTATTCCAACAAGTATCTCCCATTGGTTCTATACCTAATTTGTAACTAGTGGCTTTTTTTTTAAATGATAATTTTTTTGCAAAAAAATACCATGACACAATCTTTGTAAATTGAGTTCCTAATTTGAGGCTCATAAAAGTGTAATGGACATTTAGATTTGATGATAATCTAGATCAAATGAAAAGGCTAGTAGTCCCACCCCTCCATATCCAAATACGCTATTCAACCAAGATAAAATTGATTGATATGTAATAAATCATATTGACATGGATCAAACAAGCCCCTCCAATCCAATTTGCATTACATTGTTTTTCATCTTTTTCTTCTTCCTCACAACTCTCTAAGTGAGAAATTTGTATTTTCTCTTCTTCATGACATTCTACCCACCCTCCATGCTTTCCTTCAATTACAATGCCAACAAAATAAAAATCTTTCACAAACTACTTCCTCAAGTTTTGGTATTCAAAATTCAAAATATCTTGTTTACTTACACAAATAGACACTCATTTCTCTCACACTATCTCTATAGTATCCCCTTTCTTTATCTTAAACCTCTCTCTCTCTCTCTCTATATATATATATATATATATATATATTCTTATTTCTATCTATCTATCTATATTCATCTATCGCTTCATTTATCAAACTATCATTCTACCTCTTCATCTTTTCCCTCTCATCTCTCCTCTTATTTTTTCTTCCTCTTCCACTCCCTTCACATCTTTCTCACTCAAACACATAGACACACACCCTCTCTAGCTCTCTATCCCTCTCTCATATTTTTATCTCTATCAATATTTACACCTTTTTCTCTCTCATTATCCCTCTTTCTATTATAAATCTTACTCATCTCCCCCCTTTCCCCATATCTCCTTATCCAACTATAATTTTTTTATATAAAATGGACAAACAAGCTTTTTGAAATCAACCATTCAAATTGGGTTGAATCTTATCATATCTATTGCTTTGTCTCTATATCACCCTATATATCTATATCTCTTCATATCCCCCTCTCCTTGTATTTTTCTCTTTCTATCCCTCCCATTACTTCCTCTTTGTCTATCCTTCATAACTATCCCTCCCTTTTACATTGGATTATAATCCATCTACCTACACATTCACTAACTTAATGAGTATTTTCTCATATAGGGTCCTTATTTGACCACCCTAGATGACCATGTGTCCTCTTTCAAGCTAAGGCCCAAGAGAATGCAAAGAAAATAGTTCTAGAATAGAACAATTGGAGGTAATACATAGAAAAACATGAAAACAAATTCAATAATCTATCTAAATTCATGTAACTATTCATGTTTATTTTTAAAGTATGTTGGAACTCCTTATGTATGCATCCTCATATAAATTTTTTCCTACATGATTTAGGAATCTTTGTCAAGTTAGGGCATAATGGGTTCCAAAGCTAATAATTCCTAGTAAAGTGAATAATAAGAGGAAATACCCATATAATTAATATGCAAGAGTACAATTAATTTCACATATAGTACAATAGGAATTATTAGTGTTAAAATTTTCCTTAAGAAAATAATTTCACAAAATTATTAACAAATAAATTATGAGTAAGAGATACAAAGAAGAAAAAGATGGAATAAAAGGATTTGTTTCATTTAAATAAATAATTTCATCAGAATGTGATCCTACTATATTTCTAACTACACTTCCTATATAATAAAGTTGTACATGTTCTCATACACTTTTTATGCCTCCCACTCTTTTTTAGTTTGAATTTTGACAAGTGGGAATGGTCCCCAAGGGATGAGCTAGATCCCTATTTCTTTCCTAGATCTGTAACTTATTCTGACCTCAACTAGGATTGTCCATAGGGGAGTAGACTTTGATCGTCTTGCTTGTGGGATCTGATGGAGTATATTATGCTTCCTATGGAATATTAAGAGAGCATTGCGAGTCCAAAAGTGACTGAAGGACGGAAGGACATGGTCCTTGGAGAAAAGAAGATTCATGCCCCACTGGAGGCCCCCAAGGTGATCAGTGAAGAAGAGGGAGTTGAGATTTTTATTCTAGATAGTTTGGTGGACAATGTGTCTACCAATCTAAAACTGTGCCTAGTTGGTAGGTTTTTTGCCTTCCACCCATCGATTGAGATGACTAGGAAGTGGATAAGTTAGAACTAGAAATTAAAAGGGAGTGTAATTATTTTAGTGATGTTAGGTGGACTCTTCTATTTCAAATTTATGGTGATGGAAGACATGAAAATGGTGCTAGTAGGGTTCAGATTCTATGGGAAACATAGTCTAATGGTGGCAAAATGGTACCCTGCTCTGGACCCAGTGAAAAAGTTGAATAGAAAGGCCCTGGTCTAAGTTAGGCTCCTAGAAATTCCCTTGGATTTTTGGGATGAAAGGATTCTTAGGTCAATTTAGAACTCCTTTGGACACTTTTTCGTGTCAAACATGATTACCCTTCATAAATCTTGTCTGGTGTTTGCAAGGTTTATTGTGAATGTTGTGATTGGTGTCATGTTACCCAAATCCATTGTGTTGAGCTCTAAATGGGGAAAGAAGGTGCAACCCATTATCTATGAGAATGTTAGGATTTTCTACCAGAACTATTACTCATTTGGACATTTGTGTGTGGACTACAAATAGAACAATAATTTTTGAAGGAAGGAAGAGCCAGTTGAGGACAAGGAAATCCACATTGTTTCAAAGGATAAGAGGGAGGAAGAGTTTGGTTAGAAGGTCATTGTGTATTTTTTTTCCTAGGGAAAGGCTTGAGGTGGAGGTTGTTGTGGCTCTAAATGAGGAAAGTAATGAACTAGCAGTGGTTGTTGGGAAGACTCTAGAGTCAGGTGGGTCTACCAATGTGATGGAGGAAGGGGAAATAGTGGATATTGAAGATGGGGATCCTCTCCCTTTTTTGCAAGGTATCAAGGATCTTCTTAGAACCCCAATGAGAAATATTATACTTGAAGAGGTGTGTGGGGGTTTGGAGGAAAAAGGTAAAGAGATTATGGAGGATAGAGAGAAGGGTTTTCAAATGTTGGAGGTAGCCAAAGTGCTTAGTTGGAGCTAAGATGTTCCCCCGGCCTCTAAGAGGATAGATAAAACCCTTACCTCCTTGCCCCTACTTGAGGATGAAGGGGGAAATGGAAATCCCAGAGAAGATAGACCAGAGTCCCAAGGAAACATAAGGAAGAGAAGGAGTTGTAGTTAGATGTGGGGAAATCTGGGAAACTCAATAGAAGAATGAAGAAGATGGCAAGGGAGGTAGCTAGTGGCAAGAAATTGACCCTAGGGTCTATGACCAAGCGAAGAAGATGATTATTCTATCTTGGAATATGAGGGGGTTGAATAGCCCTCACAAATATTTTTCTCTCAAGCAACAGTTATCTAACACAAGAGATGATATCCTTTTGATCTAGGAAGTTAAAATGACCTTGTCTAACTTGGAAAGTATTGCTAGTTATATTTGGCTAGGGGATAAATTTTGCTACAAAAAGGTGGAGGGAGTGTCAGGAGGTGTGGCTACCTTTTGGAACTCAAGTGTAGGTAAAGGGAATTTCATACATTGTTCTAAAAATTCTCATTCCTAAACATAGCAAAGATGAAAAGATCTAGAATGTTATTAATGTGTATGCCCCAAACTCAAGACAAGGAAGAGGTTGTCTCTGGGATGAATTATCTATTTTCCTTCCCATATTAGGAACACCTTTTGGTATGGGAGATTTCTACTCCCCACCATACCCCTTGGAGAAGGTTGGGGGTGCAACAAATTTTACAGATAGTATAAAGGATTTATCTAAGTTCATAAATAAAAATGACTTGATGGATATGGATATGTATGGTATCAATTTTACTTGGTCAAATAATAAAAAGGGTGCTAACCTTATCCAAGTCAAACTGGATAGATTTCTAGTCTTGGTGAGCTAGGAAGATTTGAATTCCTCTTCTCTCACAAGATTACCTAGGACAGTCTCAGATTATGCCCCTATCATTTTAAATAACATAGGAACACCCAGCTATCCAAACCACTTTGCAAGAGTTAACATAGTAGAAACACAACACAAGAACAAAAACCAAAGGAGAAAGAATATAATTTTCTTATTGATTCATCAAATAATTAACATACATTCCCAACTGTAAGGTCTTCTAGGTTGTAGCCAGATAAAAAATTACATTCAAATCCACAATCCAACTTCAAATTTGGATTTCTAGACACATATGCCTCCAAATTTCATATCCTCTAAGTTCTATCCAAAACTCAATCCTAGACCTCCTTAAATATTTGTGTAACCATAAGTCAATCTATCACAAAATTAACCTTACATTAAATGTGTGTACAACCACAAGTTAACTCACATCAAATATTAATACCAATAACAAAATTAAATACATGCAAGGTCAGCCCAAACTAGAATTAGACATAGAATACTTGCCAAATGAAGGTTCCATGAAATACTAACACTCAACATCCACAAGATCACTACGTAACCACATGAACTTAGCAACCAAAAGGTGACCTAGCAACCAAAGAACACTTGGCAGCAACTATGAACTCAACATCAACTAGGAAGCTTGACATCCACTAAATGCTTGACATCTACTATGAACTCCACAACAACTAAAGCTTGGCAATAATTCAAAATTGGCACTTGGCAAAAACTAGGACTTGATAGTAAATGGTAGGATGAAAAAAAGTATAGGATTACAAGGAAACCCAAAATGCTCCTACATCAAACAACCAAGGTTGGAAGAATTAATTCTCCTGAATCATTGAGATGTCACAACCTAAGTTGAATCCAAATCAGATTGATAAATCCATGAAGATCTTCAATAGGTCTATTCTTCTACTTCACCAAATATTCATAGTAATCTTTTCCTCTTGTCCTCTTGCTAACTCTTTGATCTAATATGTATTCAACTTCTTCAACCTACTTCTTAGGATAATCTTTTGATACAACAACTTCATCATCTAATTCATGATACTTATACAAATCAGCAATATTTAATATAGGGGATATATCCATTTCATCAGGTAACTCAACTTCATAAGCATTGCCACAATCAAACTTATTCATCTTTAGCTTACTGTATGTTCCAATAGGAAATATTTCTTTCTTCAAATGAACTATCACCTCATCACCAACTTCAAAATTATGATGTCTTTTAGACTTATTAACATTCTCTTTATAATTCTGATTACTTTGTTTCAACCTCAACTTCACTTCCTTATGCAAAGATTTCATAAAACCAATGAATTCTTCCCCTACAATGCTTCACTTTTTTTCACTAGCAATATCTCTCAAATCTGATATACCTCTAGGTTGCATTCTAGTAATAGTCTCAAAAGGTGTTTTCCTTGTACTCCTATTCATAGAATTATTATATACAAACTCAGCTTGTGCCAACACTACTTCCCAATTACTTGACTTATCTCTAACAAAACATCTCATCAAATTACCCAAGCTTCTATTTACAACATCTATCTATCCATTTTTCTATGGATGGAATGTAGAACTAAACTTCAATGTAGTACCCATCTTCTCCACAAAGTCTTTCAAAAATAACCAACATAATTACTATCTCTTTCAAAAATAATACTTCTTGGTAATCCACGCAATCTCAAAATATTTTTAAAGAAAAGTTTAGCAACATGCTCAACATCTGATGTCTTCTTACATGGTATGAAATGAGCCATCTTAGAAAATATATCCACCACAATAAATATAGAATCATACCCCTTCACTGTCTTAGGTAATCCAATAAAAAAATCCATACTAATGTCACTTCAAGGTTTCTCAAGAATAGTAATAGGTGTATACAAACCAATATTTTGACTTACTCCTTTTCCAACTTGAAAAACTCCACAAATCTTTACATATTTTTGAACATCCTTATACATTTTTGGCCAATAATACTTATCCTTTAGCAAACTCAATGTCTTATCAAATTGTCCAGCCAATCCACCACTATGCTTTTCCTTAATCAAATTCAACCTCATAAACTTTTAGGAATACACAATTGAATACTTTTGAACAACATACCTTCTTGAATAAAATACTCAGCATACTTACTTATGTGATCTATTAGATTTGGTGCTCTCCATTCTCTCCACCCCTTAGAAAATTAGGGTCAGTATCATACAACTCTGTCATGTCTTCAAAACTAAGAACTTCAACCTTCATCTTAATCAATAAAGAACATCTTCTGCTCATTGCCTCAACAAGTCTATTAGTAACTCCACTCTTGTGCTTAATGGAAAATGTGAAACTCTACAAGTAGTTAACCCATTTCATATGTCTATAGTTCAATTTATGTTGACTTCCCAAGTACTATAAAGTTTTATAATCAGTATACAACACAAACTCCCTAGGAATCAAATAATGTCTCCACTTCTTCAAGGCTCAAATAATAGCATAAAACTCTTGATCATATATAGAATACATCCTTTTAGCATCATTAAACTTTTCACTAAAGAAAACAACATGTTTAACTTCTTGACTTAATATAGCTCCCATTGCACTACCACTTGCATCACATTCAACTTGAAATACCTTATTGAAATTAGTCAAAGTCAATACTGGTAACTTAGAAACCTTTTGTTCCAAAATCTCAAAACTCTTATCAACTTACCCAAAAATCTTGTCAGAACTTCATTCATCAACCTCATGAAAGTACTAGGTGCATTAGTCAAACAAAAAGGCATAACCAACCATTCATACAAACCATCTTTTTTCTTGAAAGTAGTCTTCCATTCATCACCTTCTCTAATTTTTATTTGATGATAACCACTCTTCAAATCAATCTTTTTGAAATAATTTTCTCCACTTAAAAAATTGATTATGTCATCCATCCTCACCATAGGAAACCTATATTTCACTATGATCTTGTTAATGGGTCACCACTCTTCAAATCAATCTTTGTAAAATACTTTTCTCCACTTAAAAAATCTATTATGTCATCCATCCTTGGCATAGGAAACCTATATTTCACTATGATCTTGTTAATAGCTTTGGAATCAATACACATTATCCTTTCTCCATTCTTTTTAGGTGCTAATACAATAGGTACAACACATGGACTCAAGCTTTCTCTAATCAAACATTTTCGTAACAACTCATGCACTTGTCTATTAAGTTCTTCATTCTTCATAGCTATCAACCTATATGTTGTTTTGTTCGACAAACTAGCTCCAAGAATTAGATCCATACAATGACTTATGCTTCTCACTAGCACTAAACCATTAGTAATATCCTTAGCAACAATCTCTTTATACTCATTCAACAATTCTATAATTTCTTCTAGTACTTAGCTACCACTATTTGCTATCACTCAGTCATTACCAGCTTCTGCTATCACTCAACCATTACTACCAACACTCAGTCCTCTAGAAACTATAGAAAAATAGACTTGCTTCTTTTTAACTTCTTTTCAAATTGCTTCCCATTAACCATTCAAACTTTTATGGTAGTACAATTAATCTCATCTAGACTTGCAATCAAAGGCAACAATATTTGTTTCTTCCCATTCACCCAAAGAGTATATTGATTCAATATTCCATCATGTATAGCATATCTATCATATTGCCAAGGTCTACCCAAAAAAATATGACAACAATCCATAGGTATAATATCATACAAAACTTCATAAAAGTAATGTCCAATCTTGAACTTCACAAGGCATTGCTCACTTACCAATATCTTATGTTCATCTATGATCCATAAAACATGATAGGGTTTAGGATGCTTCAACATCTATAAATGTAGCTTTGTAATCATCCCCTCTAATGAAAATTTTTTAGAACTTCCACTATCAATGATCACTTTGCAATATTTTCTAGCCATCTTACATCTTTTCTTGAAAAGACTTCTCCTAAGGATAGGTTCCTCATCACTTCCCTCATTACATAAGGTTCTTTTCACCATCAAATTTTCTTGAATCTTAGGTCCACTTGGTGAACCCTCATCATCTCCTTGAATCATAGCATTTTTATTACCTTGCCCACTTTCAAAGGATCTACATTCAAAAGATCCATGTCCCTCTTTACCACATTTGAAACAATTACCACAAAAATCACCTCTAGAATTAGAATTACATCTTCCTTGATAAGAAGTAGTACCTCCTCGGTAAGAAATACGACCTTTCCATTCAATCTTTCCTTTGTCATAATTATTCCATTTAGATTTGACCTTATCTTGTATAGAATTTTCAGATATGCCACCTTCACCATAAGATCTAGCTCTACCTCTCTAGAATCTACCACCTCTACCTCTTTGTCTTTGTTTATGCTTCTTTGTCAAGATCTCCTCAACCTTTAAGGCATATTGGTATGCTTCTTCACACGTTCCAATTTCACAAAACTTATTTCATCTTGAATTCTAGATCTCAATCCATTTATGTACCTTGAAATTTTCTCAACATCATCATCCACATGTCCAGATCTAATGTTCAACCTATAGAATTCCTCAATATACTCCTTCACACTCATGTCTCTTTGCCTCAAATTTTGCATCCTTCTCAACAAGCTAACTTGGTAATGAGAAAAAATAATTTTTTCTTCACTTTATTTACCATCTTTGGCCAAGTTTTTATTTTTTCCTTTCCTCTCCTTTGTCCATCAATTTGCAAATGCTCCCACCATAGTGAGGCATGTCCTTTCAACCTAGTAATAGTAATTTTCACCATCCTATTATTAGGAGTGTTTTCATACTCAAAGAACTTCTCCATAGTAGAGATCCAATCCAACACAAGATTGGTATCCAATTTTCCATCATAAGGAACAAATTCTACAATAGGCTTTGAATTTGCCCGAGACAAAACTCTCAACAACTTTTCTTAATCTTGATCTTCTTTAGGTTCAAGATTAGGGTTTGGTGCTACTGCTTCATCATCAATTACATCATCAAGATGTGCTTCTCTCCTCTAGGATGTCTCTACAACATATAATCTAGTTGCATTTTGTCTCAATGTATCTAATATTGCATTATCAACATTTCCTCTGCCTCGAACCATCATTACAAGTCAAGTTTCTACAACATTGTAACCCTCTACAAGTTATAGGTCAAATCCATAGATCTACAACCCTACAACATAATTCACTTAGGGTTCTACATGATCCTTACCATTAATAACCTAAGGAAAAGGGGATTCCAAATGCCCAATAGATGCTACCTATGTAAGAGAGAGGAAGAGAATATCCCTCATCTATTCCTAGAGTTTAATTATGCTATTAACATATGCGGTAGGTTTCTATAGAAGCCAGATATGGTTTGGGTGTTTAATAATGGAACTAGCCAATTTTTTGAGAGTTGGCAATGCCCGCTCACCCACCCCCTCATTATCCAAATGTGGAAAGTGGGATTTTTGAAATGATGAGAGGAGTGAGGAGATTATTATAAACATTATTTGCAAGCTTTTGGTGGAAAATATGAAGAACTACAAGTGGAAAAAACTAGTGATTCCCCCCAATCAGATGGAACAAAGGATTGCCAGAAACTAGAATCTAGAAAAAGGGTTCTTAGACATTGATAATTCCATGAAATTTTCTAGGAAAAGACAAGATGGAGGCCACCCTAGGAGAATTGGGTTAATTTTGATGGAGCGATGAGGAAGGAGGGATTGGTAGGAGGTGGTATAGTTAGAGATAGTGAGGGCATAACACTTTAAGCTTATGTTGGACACGTGGGGAAAGTCTTGAATAATGTTATGTAAGCAATGGATTTGTTTAAGGTTTGAAAATGGTAATCAGTGTAGGATAGAAGAATGTGGAGATAGAAGGTGACTCAAAAATCATAATTGAAACATGAAACACATCATAAATGAAGGTTGTCCAATCAAATGGATCATACAAGATATCAAGCATTTATTGATCATCCTAAAGAGATTTGAATTGCACCATATTTTTAAGGGGGGAAATAAGGTGGTGGATAGGATGGTGTGTGATAGGACTGAACATGTAGGGTCTACTGTGTTGGAGAGAATTTAGAGTCTTACTAAACTTGATAATATTCTTAATGAACAAAGATATTAAATCGTGACTAAGTTTAGATGGGGGGGTTTTTTATTAATGATGACAACTTGTTGCTGAGTGGATAGAAGAGGAGGTGTCATTGTGGATAGATGGCAAGGCATGAAGAAAGGGGCACATATGATAATTATCTTGCATGGTTCGAAAGGGAGAGGATATCAAAGAATGACACAAGTTTATTTTTTATGATTTTCTTATGCATGTTCTTGTACTTGGTGCTGAGTAAAAGTTCATAATTTAAAAAGTTTAGGTTTATTGGGAATAATAGAAAAGATTGGAGTTGGGGCAATGACAAGTAACACGTGATGCCTAAGAAAAGATGTGATGCATCTATTCATAACAATAAAAGGCCTTTATGAATACTTAAAGCCACCATTTTTTCGCCTAAGTATGATTGCATTGTTAGTAATTGCTTTTGGTTTTTTAAAACAAAGAGAATTCTAGTGGAAGTTGTTGAGATGGGTGGTGATCTTCTAGGCATTAAGCCTTCTATGGTGGAGGATAGCACTCGTAAACCATTGGTTTGATATTTGCTCAAAGAAGGAGGGTTTATCTTATTTATGGAGGCACTGAATGGATATGATGAAAGTTGTTCTCAATAATTTTTTAACTCTTAAGAGGATAGAAAGGTTACTATTAATTGTATTTCATTTCATATTTCTAAGGAAGTTACCCCTATGGTTACAAGCCTTTCTATAAAGGAGAGGAAGTGGTAGAAGGTGAATAGGGTTAGTGATGAGGTGAGTCTAAATAAATTTTTTTAGGAAGGAAAAGAACCCATTCATTATAGGGGAGGTTTTATGGGGGAGAAGCTTCTAAAGCCATGGAACAAAGTCTGCTTGGTCCTGATGAAGTATTTAATGCTTGAAGGGAGGTATGATGTTTGCTACTATTATCATTATTCTCTTCTCAACCATTTTCATCACCATGATCACATTTCTATCCCATTTTTTTGTTACATGATTTGGTTGATATGGTTGTCAATGTTAAGGAGAAAATGAGGAAGGGGGTTAATTATACCATTCTCCACCAAGGGTTGATGCTGTGCCTTTATCAATTGCACCTTTCTCTACTGTCCCCTAGGATTGTCAAGGTGGATATCCCAACTCTCCCTGACCCTCACCCCCACTGAATTTCACTTAGAATTAGTAGACCTAGGGTCCCCAACCCCTAGCCTTCCCATAGTGGATCCCCTATGGAGAGGAAGAAGAAAGGTAAGGAGAAAGAGCTTAGAGGACTCTGAGGGTGAGGGAAGAAGTGGTAGGAGGATGTCTAGAAGAATTGCTAAATCTAATGCAAAAAGGAAGTTGAGGTTTGGGGCCTTGCAAGAGGAGGATTCTGATTCAAAGGAGGTAGCTCACCCTAAAAAAGAGTAAAACAAAAGAATTCAAACTTTGGTGGGAGGAATATGGAGGGTAAGGAGGTGGAGCTCTCAAATTCCTCAATGTTTGGCTCAAGAGGTGTGACTAAAGGTGGGAAAGAGATGACTCATGTGTTGGATTCCATTGAGTTGAGGTGTGTGGACCTCATGTGGGAATAGTTCCCTAACATGGTGGAAAGAGTGCCCTCCCCCATGACAATGTCCTCACCTATTAAGGTTATATACAAAGATAATGTTTTTACTAACCCCTTAGTTTTGCAAGAAGTCACTAAGAATCTAGTGGATGGTAACTAGTGTGGGAAGTAGGAAGCCCCTGTGGAGGCTTATAAATTGGCTAATAAAGAGTTGTGGGAGAGATTCTATGCCCTAGAGGAAAGAATGATACTTTTGGCCAAATCCACAATCAAGGTGACACATGTTACGGCTACTACCATGCACCTACTGGAGCACAACTAGGAAGGTGATTTGACCAATGAAGATTCCAAAATGTTGTTTGACTTCCTAGCTAAAGACTGGGCTAACATCCTCCTTAAGGGGAAGGATGAAAAGAAACCAAATTAGGGTCATTTCCTCTTTATTTTCTATGGTTATCGTTTGTTGGTTTAAGAACTCTAATAGTTTTAAGGCAGCTATACCTTTGTTTAAAAACTTTTATATTTTTTGTTGTTATGGTACATGCAATAGTAGTTTAATGCCTTCTAAAACTCTTATTTTGATCTTTTTAGAATTTTTTTGTGATTATAAGCATTAGGAGGTAGTTTTGACTACTGGTTTTCTGCTTGTTGTTGACCAGTTTGACTATTCTAAAGGTCAACCCCCTTGTTTGGTTGCTTTTTAATTCAAAACAAATATTTAGTCTATGAAGTTGTACATTGACTTTATGTGATCTTCCATTTAAAAGAACTTTAACTTTACACACATTATCATTTGATTACAATCTTTATAATAATTTGTTCTTTTCCATATTAGATAGAGCATTCAAAGAATTATTTTCCTCATACAAATATGATTATTATTTAATCATTAAGAAAAAAATAAAATTAACCAATTTTTTTAATATTCTAATTATCATTTCTTATTATAAACAATCATAATATCAAATATTCATTTATATAAAAATCATTTGAAACTTTGACTCTTAGAAAAAAATCTTCATGGTCTTATTCAAAGCTATTGTTTAGACTTTAGTTCAATCTTATACTTACTGTGGAAAAATTCAAACCACTATAACATTACAAATTTTTGGCTTTCTATCACGTCTACTCCCAAATATTAAAAAGAATAAAAAGATTAAAATATTTTGATTGACCTTTCTACAGTCCATTGAGGCATTTCTGCCAAATGATCCAATGTGGAGATGTTTCTATAAATCTAATCATTTGGTATGCATAAAGAACATGATATGCATGTATTATAATGCACCTAAAAACTAAATGTTAAGATGAAAAGCATGTACATCTAAAGTAAAGAGAAAGTACAAAAAGTAATTTACTGCAAGTGAAAAGTAACATTTTCATTTTCCTATATATCCCAGGCATTTAGAAAAATATTTATATTTTTCTCAAAGGTTACCTTAACAATTGGATATTTCCAATTTCATGCACCATTTTTCAAAGTTTAGACTTTAGGAATAGAAAAGCAGAATTGTGCATATATTACAATGTAGCATTTCTCTCTTTCAAGTAGTATTTTTAGTCATAATAGGATTGAAGTTAGAAAGACCAAGAACCACTTGTGTGGATCTAGATGAGAGGGCCAGAAGCTAGATAAATGAAATGATACATAAATGCTCCAGAGGGGTGTGTAGGTCTAGATATAAAGCACTAGATGTAAGGATAAGAAAAAATTAAATGTGAAGTTACTAGATGAAATTGGCGAAGGAAAAATGAAGGAGATCATTTCATGCAGTGATAAGGTCATGTTTTTAAAGTTATCTCTTTTTATAGTGCATTATTGTGAAAAAGAGGCAACCATTGGCATAATGTTGGTTGCGAAAGATGGAGAAGCAATAAAAAAATTGAGAGTATGCTCATTTTCCATAGGTTTACCAACATTTTAGAATTAGGTGGGAATTTTTAGGGTATATGCTATAGAAATAGAAGCTATAAACAGTATTCCACAAAATGCAACATCTAATTCAAATTCAAATTCCACAAAATCTGACTGATTGATAGGCTGGTAATGGTAATTGAGATTTGTTTGTTATGACATTATTAATATAGATAGATATTTTTCTATGAATAGATGTCAATTATGATGTATATACAATGTATTATGAAATTTAAATTTGAATGAATAAAACAAAATTATTTTATGTTTTATGTAATGTTTTACTATAAAATGATGTAGTTTTTAGTTTTATACAATTTTTATATTCTCTAGTCAATTTATTGTTACTTGTGTATATAGGCAATATAGTTGATTTTTTCAATATACATTATACAAAAGTTCAAGAGTGATTATATTTCAAATTTTTAGAACAATCGTTAATATAAACTTTAACTTACTGAAAAAATGTCATCAAATGAAGATTAGTAGTTGACAATAACCTAACATTAATTAAATATAAGCTTGAAATTTCACAAAAAAAAATTTTAAAATCTAGTTTACTTATGTAATCATTGATTTATTTAGTTCCCCCAAAAAAAAATGAAGCAAAAAGTTATAAAGTCACATTTTGTATATGAAATAATAGTTAGAGTGATAGATAAATAATGAAGGATACAAATAGAGTAGGGAGTGGGGAGAATGAGTAAGATGAATAATACGATGAAAAAAGTGGGATGAAGAGATAAAATGATATTAGGGCTAGTGTTTATAATTATCATTCAATTAGATATAGAATTACACTTATGATTCAACAATATTAGGATTGGTATTTAATCATGAATAAGCTTTAAGTAGGGTTATAGTTTTTTCTATGATTTAATTAGAATATTCTTTCAATTAGTTTAGGGTCAAATAATGGTTACATTTAATTATAATCACATTAAGGTTTGATTTTAACTAAGGGTTTAATTAGGGTTACAATTAGGTTCCAAGTTGTGTTAGATTAAGGTTAATTTATATAAAAAATAATGATAATATAATTTAGGCTTAAGATTATGGCTTATACAGAGTGTGGAAGAGGGGCTAGTTTGGCCTAGAAATTGAACCTTTCCTTTATACTTAACTATAAAGCTAATTGTGAAAATCAAGATAACCAGCATGGGGATGGTTGTGACGGATGTTCTGGTTTGGTCTGCTAGGGCCTGCGTGCCCTAGCCTAACCTAGTTCTCTTTTCTCCCTTTGTTACTGAGTGTGCATTTTGCTTGGGTGTGGTAGTTGAGGGGAATTTGTTGGCATGTGGGGAGTTTGGGCTGTTCTTGACCATGGGATTGAGTCTACTACTGGGAGTCGGGGATTTTTGCGGCATTGTGAGTGGCTGCCCATGGCTGTGCGAGATTGAGGGGCTTTTGTCCCTTCTTCCCCTTGCTGATTTTCCAAGTTTGAGCTTGAGGTTTATGGGGGATCTTGGGTTTGCCTTTTCCTAGCCTTCTGGTGATGATTTGGTAATGGGTGAGCTAGGTTCGGGGGTGCATGACAATAGTAAGGGTTTGAAGGGCAATTCCCAATCAATGGAAGGAGAGCCCTCTTCGAATGTAAATCTTTGACTTAAAAAAATTAATGGATGTTTATAGAAAGTTGAGATTTTCCCTATTCTTGTCATTCAACTTGAATAGGTTTCAGAGGATGTCAAGTACTAGAGTAATCATGCTCTTATATGCAAATTTTTGGGCCTCCATCTTTAATTACTAGTGTTGGATTCCTGCGCATGTAGGGTGTGGAATCTAGAAGGAGATATGGAGATTTTGATAGCAGCCAATAATTATTTTTTGGTTATATTCTCTTGCATGTCAGATAGGAATAAGGTGTTTGAAGGTGGCCCTTATTTCTTTAACCAGGTGGGGTTATTCATCAAACCTTGGCACATGGGCTTTAATTCTGCTGAGGAAATCCCCTCCCATGTTCCACTCTGGGTTTGCCTGCCGAGACTTCCTCTAGAATTCTGGAGGGAGGATATTCTTCATTCAATTTTGATGCTTCTTGGAAAACCCATGGGATTGGCTACTCGGATGCAAGATCATAAGGTAATTTCTTTTGCTCATATTTTTGTTGAAGCTTATTTGAATAACCCACTGCCAGATTTTATGGATATTTGTATGGGCTCAATTTCTTGGATTTAGTAGTTAGATTACGAGACTCTCCCATTTAGATGCAGAATCTGCCATGAGTATGGTCACCTACTATGCCATTATCCTAGATATAAGAATCCTTCCTTGGATACCCCAGCTCTCCCTAGAGAGGACAAGGGAAAGGCTAAAGCTTCCAATGGACTTGTTGACAGTGAGGGATTTACCTAGGTTAAATATTGCAACAAGGAAAAAGGTAAGAAGAGATCCTGGATGGATAGGCAGATGGATGACACCTTTAACAAGTTTGATGCTCTTGGTAGCATGGCCCAAGAGGAAGGTATCCTAGTTGAGCTCTCTTTTGAGGCAAATATTCAGTAGGAGATTCATGAAGATGGAATGTAGAGAGAGGATCAAAATCTTAATATAGGTGACCTACAGGCCGAGTAGTTGGATATGGATATGCCTCCTCCTGCTCAGAATATTGGGGATCTTTGTGGAGCACAGGGATCACAGGGACTAGTAGGGGTGTCTAATGACTCCCATTGGCCTAAGGGGGCATTTGGCTCTAGTAAAAGAAATAAGGCTCCTCTTGCTTTAGGTATCCATCAAAAATCCTTCAAAAAGGGGCCTTTAGATAAACCAATAAAAATTGGTAGGAAGATTGATCAAGAGAAAGTGAAGATAATGGGTGAAAATTTGGTGGAGTCTAGGTTAGTGCATCCCATTGATTCACATTTCTCTCACCCCCATAAATGATTGTGATATCATGGAATGTAAGGGGGTTGAATAGAATCCCCAGGCAAAAGGTTGTTCATAGATTAATTGAATCTCAGTCTCCTAATATGGTTTTTATTCAAGAAAGTAAATTTTCTTTGGATGGTTTGTCTAAGTGTGCAGTGTATATTTGGCCTCATGGTGCTTGGTAGGGGGTGGGTGCTTTGAATAGTTCTGGAGGGGTGGCTTGCTTCTGGGACCCAAGGAAAGTCTTCTTGTTATGGTGGTTATCTAGTCGGTCATCCATTTCTTTGATTGCCACTAGCTTTGAGAATGGCGAAAGACATTTCTTATCCAACATTTATGCTCCAATGGACTTTGCAGGTAAAGTTTAGTTATGGGCCCATATTAGATTCATTTTCTCCCTGGAACCTTTTCTTCCATGGATTATGGGAGGAGATTTCAATGCAGTCATTAGCCTAGAGGAAAAAAGAGGCAGGCTTGCTAGGCTGGATCAATCATCTAATCTGCTCAGAGAAATGATTGGCTCTTTATTTTTCATTGATGTGAAACTGAATAATGGAGTCTTTACATGGAATAACCAGAGATGTGGTGGTGAGGCTATCTCAAAAAGGCTTGATAGATTTTTGGTATCTTGCTACTGGATGGACAATAGGTGGGTTACCAGCTCTGAAATTCTTGACTAGAGGGGATCAAATCACTAGCCTATTAAGCTTTCCATCACTTCATACAGGGTCACCAAGAATCCCTCTTTCAAATTTTAGTTGATGTGGCTAAGAGACTTGTCTTTACCTGATCTAATAGTCAATTGGTGGTATGAGGGGATACTTGATCATGGTATAGCCATGTATACTTTTAGCAAGAGACTTCAACATGTGAAGTACAGGCTTAAGGGATGGAACAAACATTGTTTCAGTTATCTACATGTTCAGAAGAATGCTGCCTAGACCAAGCTAGATAACATTACCCACCAAATTTGGGACCTTGGGTTGAGTTTTGAGAGGAGTGAAGCTGAGGTTCTAGCCCTCAAGGAGTTGGAAGAATGGGAGCTTCGAGAGGAGATTTTTTAGAAGAAAAAATCTCGTATTGATTGGCTTCAGGAGGGGGATAGGAACACTGCATTTTTCCAAAAATACATTAAGACATGATGGCATGGGAATTCTCTATCCTCTCTTGTTTTACCAGATGCATCCCAGATCTTTTCTCATGAAGCTATCTCTAGGGAGGTAGTCAAGTACTTCTCTGATCTCTTTTCTAGGGAGGAGCCTAGAGCTAGGCCTAAGCAGCAGGACATCTTGGAATGTATCCCTCATCTTGTTTCTATAGATATGAATGAAGCCCTACTAAATCCTATCTTGCTTCCTAAATTGGAGAAAATTGTGTTTAATATGAAGAAAGGTAAGGCCCCTGATCCATTGGGGTTTTTGATTGAATTTTTCCAAGAGTTCTAGGAGATAATAAAGTATGATATTCTAGATGTGGTCCAAGAATCATACAGGAATAAACAGATGCTAAAGTCTCTAAATTCAACCTTCTTGGCTCTTATACCTAAGAAGGAAGGAGCTGATAGGTTGGATCATTTCAGGCCCATAGCATAATGTAATGTGGTCTATAAGATCATCACCAATCTAATTGCAAAAAGGCTCAAGACATTCCTTGGCTCTTTGATTTCTATAGAACAAGGTGGCTTTGTAGATGGAAGACAAATTTTGGATGGAGTTGTGATAGAAAAAAAGGCAGTCCATTCTATGGCTAATTCTAAGGAGAAAGCCATGTTTATAAAACTTGACATGGCCAAGGCTTATGATTAGGTGAGTTGGGAATTCTTACAAAAAATTCTTTTGACTTTGGGTTTGTAGTGGAATGGGTAGAATGGGTTCTTAGCTGTGTGACCTTGACCTCTTTCTCTGTACTCATTAATGGAGAACCTTCTGAGTTGTTTGGTGCCTCTCAAGGACTTTGGCAAGGTGACCCTTTATCTTCCTACTTATTCATTATTATGGCAGAAGGGCTTGGCAGATTTTTAAAAGCTCAAGTTCAGCAGGGAATTATCCAAGGATGGAGTTGGAGTAATAACCTTCCTTCATACTCTCATCTTCAGTTTGTGGATGATACTGGACTTATGGGCATGGCTAGAATTAGTGAGGTAGTTAATTTTAGGAAAGCTTTGGATATCTATTTGAAAGCCTCAAGTTAAAAAATTAATGAGGATAAGTCTTCTATTTATTTCTTTAACACTCCTCAGATTATTCAGAATAGGATTGCTAGAATTCTTAGATTCCAAATTGGCTCTCTCCCCCTAATGTATCTTGGGATCCCTTTGTCCTTGGGTGCTCAGCAAAAGGATTATTGGTAGGGGATTTTGGATAAATTTAGAAGTAAGGTTAGTCATTGGACATATAGATGGTTATCTTCTACTAGGAGATTGGTTCTACTTAAGACTGTGGTGTAGTCCCTTCCCATTTACAAGTGTTGCATCCAAGGTCCTCTGTCTAGTTTTGTAAGAGACTTTGATCCTGTTTCTTGGCAATTCCTCTGGTCTGGTAATATTCTTTCCTCCAAGTGGAGTCTGGTCAAGTGGGAGTATGTGTGTAGGCCAAAGCATGCAAGTGGCCTCAAGCTTCGGTCAATGACTCTTGTTGTCATTGCATTGGCTGCCAAATTATACTAGCATTGGTGTAATAGTCAAGATCAAGAGTGGGCCAAGATTCTTTCCCATAAGTACCTTCCTGGTGCGGATTTCTCTGAGGTACCACAACTTCCTTTAATGGGAAAAGGCTCCTACATTTGGAATACTCTTAAGAGGGGAGCTCAACTTGTTAAGGAGGGGCTTTTCTAGATTTGTAACAGTGGTTCAGATACTCTATTTTGGTAGGACTCATGGGATGGCCATCCTCCTATTGTTTCCAGCTTTCCCCAACTTCTTCCTTTCTCCCAAAATTTTGTTGATGCTAGTTGGCTTAAGGTGGAGCTTTTTAAGATTTTTAAGCACTGGGAAATGTTGAGATAACTTGTTGGAAGGATACTCAGGAGTGGTCGATGGGTGGATCTTTTGAGAATTGAGCTCTCCTTTCTTGTGTTATGGAGGATAGGTTGTGTAGTGTACTCAGTGGGAGGGACAACCCAGCTTAGAGTCCAAGTCCAAGGGGTAAATTTACAGTGGCTCAAGGATATGCTATTCTGGATAGGAACCTTCATGGTTTGGCTAAAGTGCACTGGTGGAAGAAAGTTTGGAGCAGCTATTCATCGCCCAAGTGTAACTTTTTCTTATGGTTGTTGGCTCAGAGGAAATGCCTTACTTGGGAGAATCTGTACAAATGAGGTTTTTAGGGTCCCTCGATTTGTGTTCTTTGTTTACACAATGAGGAGTGTATCTCCCACTTGTTTTTTCTCTACCCCTTTTCGAGAGAGATATGGAATAGGTGGTGGGAGGCTTGGGGTCATGGTTGTATTTATGCTAATTCTCTTATTGATTTCTAGGAAAGCTTGTGCCTACCTCTAGCAAAGACTTCTTTCTTATAGGTGGCCTGGTTGGTCAGTCCAGTCTTTATTCTATGGAATCTTTGGCTAGAAAGGAATCACAGAGTTTTTTTTTGATGTCAAAACTGGCAACTCCCAATTGTGGAAGTTGATTCTTAATAGGCTCCAAGAGATGATATATGCAAAGTGTGATATGTCAGTTAATATTGATTTTGGGGATCAGGGTATTGCGAGGAATTTCCACCTAAATGATAGCTAGTTGGGAGGCAGTCCTGGCAAACAACTGAGCCATGGTAAGTAGTGGGTGTGTAGAGATGGAAGATGGTCCCCCTCCCCTGATAGGTTTCTTGAAGATCAATACAGATGGGTCTTCTCAGGGGAATCCTGGACATGTCGGTAATGGGGCTATTGGTAGAGGTGATGATGGTGGTGCAGTGTTTCTTTTCTCTGTTTATAAGGGTCAACATTCTAATAATTTGATGGAGGCCCTAGCTATTAAGGTTGCTATTGAGTGTGGTCTCTCATTAGGGTGGTGGAAGATCATCTTTGATTCTGACTCACAGATTGTTGTGGATATGTTGCACAACCAGAGGTTGGAAGATGTTAGTTGGCAACTTGCCTCTGTAGCTAGACAAATTCTAGGTCTTTGTCAATTGCTAGACTCTATTGCCTTTTGTCATATCCCTCAGGAATGGAACAGAGTGGTAGATTGTCTGGCTAAGTGGGCATCAAAGAATGAGGTTAAATAGGATATTAATAGTAGGGATGAGCTACCCACTGAATACCATGAGATTATTGATCAGATGTTCCTGGAGGACAAAAGTTTGTACTGCTATATTGGGTCGTTTGGCCTTTTCCTTGTATCTTGTTTGTGATTGAATAAATTTTTACCCCTCTTTTTCCAAAAAGATTATAGCTTATACATATCTCAACATTGATAACCAACTATGAGAGCCCTTTCCTAATTGACAACATGTATACTTGGTGGAGTATCTATTATCTTATTTAGTAACTTTGCATAACTATCCCTTGTTATGCATAGGCCAATTTATACATCACATTTAAGTGCTAAGTTACTTTGGAAACAGTTTACTACAATTTCTATAGTACAAACTATTTTCTAACAATAAGGAAAAACTAACATGCAAGCAAAATTTTGCTAGCTTTTGTACAATACAACATGATTGAGAGCTTCTAATTGTAATCACCTAAAAATGGTCATCTAGACTATTAGCCCCCTTTTCAACATTTTGGCTAAATTAATTTAATCACTTACCTAAGCCAAATTGCTAATAATCAATTTATTTGATTATAACCTATAGTTTGACTATGCTATCCTAAGTTCATTATTTGATTAAAAGAACATGTCCCCTTTTAATTAAATAAAACACCCCATTCTTCTAACCCACTTAAAGTGCACACATAAAGTCCTTTTTCTATTTTACAATTAAAAGAAAAGGCTTGTGAGACTTTTGTCTTATATGACAAGTCAACTTATATTCTATTGGTTGACTTGTGTGTGCACATGGATCACTCCTATTTTCAAATTCCACCGTTGATCATCCACCATCTTCATCTTGATCTCCACCATCCATACATCTTTAAAAGGGAGAGAGCTTTCCCCCTCAAAGGATCCATCTTTTGAATATTGTCATGCTGTAGGTTTTCTAACAGGTTTCCTTGGAGCTTTGTGGAGAACTTCTCTTCCTTGTCTCATTCTCTCATTTCCTTCATATTAGTCTTAAGATCATATTGCATGATAGTGTAGTTTCCTTTGCAAATAATTAGATCACATAGCTTAATAGTTGGATTTGTAACATTCCCATCTCATTTTTAGCATAGCTTGCATTGTGCATCTCATCCTAATTTAGTTTCATTTTTGCATTGCATGATCCAAGAGTTCTTTGACACTAGCACTCTTGCTCTTGTCTAAAGAATCTCCCATTTTGTGGTTTACTAGCAAGGGCTGTATTTCTAAGGCTCAGCTGAGAGCTCCTATATGCTCATTTGTATGCCCCTTGCACTCCATGACTAGGGAGCTCTAAGTTGGCATTCGAGCTTTCCAATATATGGAGAACCTTGGATAGAATGATTTAGAGAAGTGCACCTTTTCGAGTGTACATTTTTGACACTTGGACCCCTTTTATAGCCTCCAACCTCATTTTGACCTAATTTTTTTTACTCCTCGAAATTGCGTGAAAATTGCACCCCTAGCTAATTTTGACGTCTTGGATCCATTTTTGGGATCAAAATCAAAATCTAAGTTCATCTTAATGGTCAAAATAACATTTTTAAATTTTACCTTCTTCTGAGCAGTTAGCTGACCGTTTGAAGTCTAATCTCTGAATCATCACTGGGGCATCTTCATTTCTTCATGTCTTCATCATTTCCATACTTCATATCTACTTCAACTCACTATTTCATGTCTAAAATCACCTTTCTGCTCATTTTGACCTAATTTTTATGCTATATCCTTCAAGGTCAACTCTAGTCAAACTGGGGCATTTTATCAGTTTCTTATAGTCATTCTTGGATTTTAATCATTTATCTATCATATCAGACATTGCTATATCTCAATTTTCTCATGTCTAGCTAGTTTCTGCTTCCTATTACCTCATTTCAATTCTGATCCCGAGGGGGCAGAAATACTCTATTGCTAATTGTTACAGCTATCTATTTCTTAGGAGCATTTGTTTGACCTTATCACTTGCTCTCGATCTATTCGCTTTGCTAGATGTTAGAATTATTTTCGGATCCTAACATCATCTTCCTAATGTTCAGTACTACCACTATCAGGCTGTGCATTTAGGACTTGCTATCTATTTCTGCATTTCATTCTTTGGAATCAGATATCTATATCTATCATCGCCTACTTGGCTTCAATTTTCTTTGACATAATGTGTTCCCAGATCGATCACGCATTAGTCAAAGAGGGGCAAATGTAATCACCTAAAAATGGTCATCTAGACTATTAGCCCCCTTTTCAACATTTTGGCTAAATTAATTTAATCACTTACCTAAGTCAAACTGCTAATAATCAATTTATTTGATTATAACCTATAGTTTGACTATGCTATCCTAAGTTCATTATTTGATTAAAAGAACATGTCCCCTTTTAATTAAATAAAACAACCCATTCTTCTAACCCACTTAAAGTGCACACATAAAGTCTTTTTTCTATTTTACAATTAAAAGAAAAGGCTTGTGAGACTTTTGTCTTATATGAAAAGTCAACTTATATTCTATTGGTTGACTTGTGTGCGCACATGGATCACTCTTATTTTTGAATTCCACCGTTGATCATCCACCATCTCCATCTTGATCTCCACCATCCATACATCTTTAAAAGGGAGAGAGCTTTCCCCCTCAAAGGATCCATCTTTTGAATATTGTCATGTTGCAGGTTTTCTAATAGGTTTCCTTGGAGCTTTGTGGAGAACTTCTCTTCCTTGTCTCATTCTCTCATTTCCTTCATATTAGTCTTAAGATCATATTGCATGATAGTGTAGTTTCCTTTGCAAATAATTAGATCACATAGCTTAATAGTTGGATTTGTAACATTCCCATCTCATTTTTAGCATAGCTTGCATTGTGCATCTCATCCTAATTTAGTTTCATTTTTGCATTGCATGATCCAAGAGTTCTTTGACACTAGCACTCTTTCTCTTGTCTAAAGAATCTCCCATTTTGTGGTTTACTAGCAAGGGCTGTATTTCTAAGGCTCAGCTGAGAGCTCCTATATGCTCATTTGTATGCCCCTTGCACTCCATGACTAGGGAGCTCTAAGTTGGCATTCGAGCTTTCCAATCTATGGAGAACCTCGGATAGAATGATTTAGAGAAGTGTACCTTTTCGAGTGTACACTAATGAGTTGTACAAACATTTACTTAAGCATAGATGACAACAAAGAATTTGATAGGTCTATACATTTATTTGCTACCAATGATGTGGTGAAACTACACAATAAAATGATGTTAAAATCATTAAACTACCTTGTCGCAATAAACACAACAATAAATTATATAAGCAAAGATAGGAGTGAGGTGTATGACAAAGAGTTAGAAAGTCATGTGTTGCTTTGTATAAGATAATGTATAATGCTTATAAAAAACATCTAGATAGAAGAAGCACTTGTTAATGGAGCTATTTGTGAGATTATTGATATCATCTACAAAATGAGGACTAAGCTACTATACATACCCATGTATGTTGTCATATGTTTCAAAAATTGGTGCATTTGAGAGACAATATCTCACCTTAAACATCACACACTAAGGGAAGAATTAAGCTTGGGAAAAAATAGTCAACTTTGACTATTCAACACTTTTAGTCTAGGAATTAAGCTTATTGTGAGATGTTTAAGTAATTCCATCATATCCACCTTGATCAAATCTTACTATTATAAATTTTGATATCTCACAAATTTGACCCACTTTCATGTTGAATAAAGGTAAAAAAGTAATCCTATAATAGAAATTGGTTATGAATATTCAATGAATCTTATTTTTATTTAGTTTCCTTATTATATTTTGAATTTTCACCAACATTCATTATGTAGGTTTTAATTTCTACAGACATATTTTTGATAGGTTACAAGCCCTTGATAGGCTATAGTTTATGGTTGATACTTGTTTTGGTTATCAAAGTTAATATTCATGATTATATATTTTTTGTTAGTGTTAATTTGCCTCCACAAATAAGAAACTAACTTTATTAGACATTTTTCATATTAATGAAATCTTTGCTTGTTTTTTATTAGCATAAGTTTTAAAGGGTCCTAAATTTTTTTTACTAATCCAAAATCTTCTTAACAAACAATGCTAGAAGATATAACATAGGAAAATAGTAGCAAAACAACAACAATCATGAGATAAGAAAATTGCATAGTATAAAATGGTGATAATGCTAAGATATAGATCATCCTCCAAACTATAGGGAGAATTTACATCAAAATACCAAGCCCACCCTTACACAAATATGATTAACAAAACCTAAAAGGATGGGGATGCTCATGAAAGATTTGGGTAAAAAGGGGATTTGGATTATCCATTTAGCAACAAGGGATTATGTGTAATATGTAGTTGTGATAAATAATTAAAGCAATGTAGATCCAATTCATAAAAGTAAGTGCAAAGGAAGAGTGGATAGAATCAACTCACCTTCAAGTTAGAAGAGAAAAAGTGACATTCATGTTTGGATTTGATTCTTGTAAAAAATGGTATAAATCCAGATCTAGGACTCTGATGTGTGTAATTGTGTTTAGTAGGATTTCTAACCAAAAAGTGTTGGACAAGGCCAACTAGGTTAGTCCAATCCTATATAGCATTGCAAGATTTGATGTTGTCCTCGTAGCTCCAAATATAATAAATTATTTTCCACCAATTGCATAATCAAGTAGTGATGTTGCCAATGCTAGTCGAATATAAACACAAAAATATTTTGGTTTAATACATACTTGTGTTTAGTCTTTTCTTCTTTTCAATAACCATTCAACATTTTTGAAAGAAAGAAAATAGTATTATTTATCTCATCTCTTATCATTTAAAAAAAATCAAATTATAATAAATTATGATTTTTAAAAATAATTAAAATAAGCATATAAGTCACATAAGATTTCCTTTTTAAAATTGTTAAATGGTTTGATCTTTTTAAAAATATACTAAATTCCTATGCAACATTTTGTGTAGGCGATTTAATGAAAATTAGTGGTTTAATGAAAATTAGGGATCCTTTATAAATTAGCATCTCTATAATCTAGTCCTTAATGTTGTAGAGATAGACCTTTCCTATAAAGTTGCCCTCTTCAAAAATTAAAGAACACATGAATATATTTTAAATTTTTAAAATCAGATGAATATTCATCATTTTTATACATAAATAATGTGATGAATGTATTAGTTTGTAATATTTTCCCTTAAAATAAGAGGTGCTAAATAAAAAATCCACTCGAGAAGGTATGTAAACTAGTCTATTTATCCAAAATTGTAAAAGATATGAAACCTTGCAAATAAACTCCAAAATAACATGTCAATGTGAAGACAATACAATATAGGAAAAAAAGGAAGAGCCATTTATAAGCAAGAAAATATGATAGCATTTTCATTTATTCATTATCTTAATATCTTGAATAGTCTCCCTTCAAGAAAAAAAAACTCATAGAACTATTATGAATATACTTTCTATGTGTCTAATGCTCTAGATATTTGGTTTTCTCTCTTCACAAATGAAATGCATGGAATTGAACTTGTTTTTCTGACAAGTCACTTCTTTCTATTAAACCTCATCATTTCACCTCATTTTAGCTGGAATATAATAGAACAATTAGAACAATTGATCATATTCATAATCAATAAAGATATATTTTACAACATTATTGTCCAACTTTATTTACTTGTTTGACATATGTGTTTTTGCTTACAAATTGTATGCATTGTCAAATTTTGAACATGAATCTATCATTAAAATGCCAAGTAAATTTACCAATAATCCATTATGCATTTTTGAAGTTAATAAACCATATTTTAAATGAGTAACCCATGCTTATCAAAATTTGTAAAGACTTATCATTAATCAACATAAAGATGGATTTTAATTAGGCAATCAATTTATTAAATTCAAAGTGTAAATTTTTATCAATATTTTTGGAACTTAACTCCTCTACCTACCAATTAATAGTTAAGTACTTATTTGAAGTACTATTGAACTTGTTTCCTAATATGGTACATCTTTCTTGGCAACCTCGAGCTTAATGAAGTTTGTTTATAATAAATGAAATTTCATTAATGTCTAAATAATAGTAATAAATGGTTGTTCTTAGAATTTTTTAAACGATAATTTTGCAATTTTTTTGTATCATTTTTAAAATTTTGGTAGCTCTCACATTTGAAGTAGACATAAACTATAATTAAAAAATAATACTATAAGAAATTTCAGCAAAATTAAAATGATATTTAATGATAATGTGTGTGTGTGTGTGTGTGTGTGTGTGTGTGAGAGAGAGAGAGAGAGAGAGAGAGAGTTTTGATTTATTTGTTTTCAAAGACAAGGCTCTCCATCTTATATCAAAAATGATAGTTAGAGGAGTAAGGGGATATAGGTGCAAGATGAAGGAGAGAAAACAAGGGGAGTGAGAAAGATGAATAATATAAAAAGAAAATGGAAGTAGAGAGGTGTAAATATTGATAGTGATAAAAAAGGAGAGAGTGTGTATATGAGGGATATAAATATTAAGGGAAAGACAAAGAAGGAAGTGGAGGGAGATAAATAGGGAGATGAGAGAGAATAGTGGGAAGATGAAGATATAATGATAAAGATATCTAAGGTGATATATAGTATATAAATAGATACATAGAGTATATCAAAGAGAAATGACCAAATAGAATATAGATAGTGAGAGGTGAATTGTAAAGAGAGGTGTATGATAAGATAGAGATATGGAGGGAGAAAGGACTATTTGTATGTATATGAAAGATATAAAGGAAAGTATATAAAGAGCTACATAGGCAAAGTGCGAATTATAGAGAGATATGAAAATAGAGAGAAAAAAATCATAAATATACCACAACACAATCATTTGATATATATTTCACTATTGATGTAACCAATTTAAGTATTTATCACATGAGAGAGAGAGAGAGAGAGAGAGAGAGAGAGAGAGAGAGAGAATTTAGAATTATTGATTCCAAATAGCTAGCTTGTCCATTTTATATAGGAAGTAATAGTTAGAAAGATAAACAATTATAATGATATGGATAAGGAGAGAGTGAGTAAAATGAGTAATATAATGAAAAAGGAGGCATAGAGAGGTGAATGAGTCACTAGAGATAAAAAAATAGACTAGGGAACATAGGGAGAGACAATTTGTAGATTGGTAGATCAAAAGAAAATATCAAAGTGGTGGAAATTTATAAAGGAAGAGATAAAGAGGAGGAGAGAATAGGAGGGAAAGAAATAGGAAGATAAAATGAAGGAAATAAAGAGAGAGAATGATAAAGATACATAGGGTAATAAATGGATAGTGGATAAATAGGTGAATAGAGTGTATATGATATAGAAATAGAGGAATTAGGATATAGATATAGAGGAAAACAAGATAAAATGGGTAAGATAAGATGGAGACAATGAGGAAGAAAGGAGTGTCTACATGCATGAATAAGAAAATATATAAAGATGAAGGTGAGAAAGTAGGCAAGGAGATTTTATGAATAATTATTCAAGAAGATTATCAAAAGTATACAATACTATTGGCTTAACCCTTGCACCCTTAAAAGGTGAAAGTGCTAGTAAATGATAGTTATGCTAGATAAATTTTCTAGTCAAAATGTAATTCCAATCAAAATGTGAGAATTTAATGAACTCTAAACTTGTAATGCCCACCCATAGTTTTCTTTTCCATTATATTTACCAAACTCTTTTATGCCTATTTCATGCATGTGTTAGGTTCAAGGAGATTTGATCTATAATTATAACATTATTTCATGACTTGGTTTACATGTATATCAATGTATAATTACTTAGTTGATTATATTTCACATGTTAATTGATGATTATGACTACTAGCACATTAATGATGTTTTAATGGTTCTTAGTTAGTAAATGTGGTTGCTTTCACTATAATATCAAATGATGAGTTTTCATGTTTGAATATGAAATGATTTATACCCAAGACTTATTATAGCACTTACCCCATACTTGCATGTGTATGGTGTGTGTGTGTGTTTGTTTTACTTTTATGTCTGATGTGTTTTATGTGGTTAAGGGAGGGAGTCATAGTCACTTGCTAGTCGAGATCTACACGATGTACCACTCACCGCCATCATCTGTTTAGCTTAGATATATATATGCACATATACATGCTCATATTTTTATACAGATTTGTAGGTATTGAGCATCAAATTTCCTAAATTTCCAGGATGAGTGTGCCCTATTACAATAACTCAATGGTAAGAATGGAGAGATAATGTTCAGGTCCAATCCTAGCCATAGCCTAATTACTTGTCCTGAGAAGGAGGACATGTATCTGACTGTCCACCCTTTTTAACCTATGAGTTTATCTTTACATGTGTTGTTTGATTTTGAGTTTTGATTTATTTTGGTAATGTTGCTTTTATGTGGATTTGACTATGTGATTTATTTGGTAAATGATTTAATTATAATATTTGAGTTAATCATATAATATTGAGAATTATTCAATATTATTTGATTTAAAAGAATATTAAAATATGAGAATATTTAATTAATTAAAAACTAATTAAATAAATGCTTTAACTTAAAAGTCTAAATTTAGAAAATTGGTTAAAGAGAAATTAGAAGATGATTATATTTAATTAATTAGAAATTAATTAAAAATGTACTCCAGTTTAAAAGATTTAATTTAAAAGTCTAATTTAAGAAGTTGGATAAAATAGAATTAGAATATTAAAAAATTAAAATCTTAATGTTGTTTATTATAATTATTTAATTAATAATAATTAAATTAGAGTTGCATTTGGGTATGTGCAAGATCATGGTCAATGAAATTATGCTCTTTAGTGGTAGTAAAAATCAAAAAATTAGAGTTATGTCAACTTGACGTGCAATTTTCTACTTGTTATTAACTTTATATCAAAAAGTTAAGAGAAAATAATCTCTAGCAAATTGAATCTAGTTTCTAAACTACTAGGACTTATCTCAAAAAAAAAAAAAATCATTGGTCAAAATTTTGAATTTTAATGCAATATTACAAAAATTTCAAAACAAAAAATAAGAAGTAGACGTATGTCTAACCACCTTAATCAAAATCAAATGATAATATTTTTTAATAATATTATAAATATAAGTAGTAGACTCATGCCTAGATGTGACACATATTTTTGGGTATTTTTATTCTAAATAAATAATAATTAATTAATTTTTGACTTAAGTATTTTTGGAATAAAAAAACTCTCGTGTCTGACCACCTTAACTAATTCAAGACTCTACAAAATTCAATTTTTCATTTTTTCCCTTATAGTAGAAGAAACTTAGAAAGTAATGCATCTTTTGGATTTAAAAAATGTTGTACCATTTGAAAGTTATAGTTAGTTTTCAAGTAGTGTGTCAATCAACACTTTATACGTAACTCCATTAGAAAATAAGTAATAATTACTTACTAAACTCATAATTTGACAAACCTTACATTTATGAAAAGATAAGAACATTCTTAACATACCCTTTTCATTGCATCAAATTTTGGTTAAAAAAAAAAGTCATCAGCTACATGGTTGAAGTAAAAATCATATAAAAATAGGCCAAAAGCACATTTTTAGGATGTTTTTAAAGTTGACCATATAGGTTTGGTATCAAAAAATATAGTAGACCTTATAAAGATATTAATTTTTTTCATTTAATGTCAGGGCGGGTGGGAAAAAAGTTGGAATAGATTTTGAAATGGTTTGAGATATTTCATAACTATAGATTTTTTAGAGTGCCACTTTTTGGCACACCATGATCTTGCACATACCCATTTAAATAATGAGCTTTAGTTATTATTAATTTAAATAATAAACTATAGTTTAAATAATGCTTACACTATTAATAAAGTGGGGAAAAGAATTTAAAAGAATATATCAATTTAAAAGTTCTTTAAGTGTGCACGAAATGATTAAATAATAAAAAAATTTTTTAAGGAGAGAGGTCTTTGCATGTTTGAAAATTGAAGATCCTAGGTAGAGTTAAACTCTTTAATAAGAGATTCGAGCTCATTTATACACACATAGGTTTTGGGGAGAAAATTTTGCATTTGGATTAAAGGGATTGTTGAAAGTTTTAGAGGGTTTGGATTTGCATGCATTCATAGATTTTCTCAAATTTTAGCTATGATTTTGAGGTAAGGTTTGAAAACCCATTGTAAAATTTTATTAAAATTTGTCTACTTTGTGTCTTTGTGAAGTGCTTGCATAATGCTTATTAATTTATTGTATTATTTTTTTTGATAAAGAATTATGTTGTAAATTTTGAAAAAGAAAACTTATTAATCAAGATAACTTGATTGGGAAAAACTGTAGAAAATTATTATGACTGTATTCTTTTGAAACCCTTTATAATATAGAGAAAATTTAATTATAGAAAATTGGAAGAAAACAATAAATTGAATAGTTCAGGTTTCAATTTTAAATTTGTCATTAGAACTATGTGATTATCATGAATTTTCTAAATATAGATAAATATTCTTCTTATATCTAAAAAAATTTAATTGCAAAATCTATTGATAAAAGAAAAAAGATTAATTGAGAGGAAAGCATGTTATAACTAAACTCATACATGCATATGAAAATAAATATACGAAAAATAGAAAACTAAGCATATTATGGTTGCATAATTTGAGAGATCAAGGGAATCCCAAAATGGTGATTGCATGTTTATTTTTATCTTATAAAAATATAATGTAATTTTCAAATTTATTTTAATATTAAAAAAAATTAATGATTATTTATTAATTTCAAAAATTTAATTGTTAAATTTATTATTTTAAAAAATAATAATAATTTTTTTGGACTATTTATTAATTTCAAAATTGAAAAAAATATTAATTAAAAATAATAAAATATTATTATTTATTAATTTTAAAAAAAAATTAATTAATTCTAATCATGTAGTTATAAAGTAAATGTTGGTATTAAAAAATCTTCAGGTTTAGCTAAACTATTAATGCATATAAATGCATTTATATTTATTAATGCAAGTGAGAAATTAATGAATATATAATTGTGATTTAGTTATATTTTAAGAGAAGTTATGGTGGAATTCACTATATAATCTTTTAGTTATGAATATTTAATATTATGAGAGAAATTGTAAATAATTCTCTTATTATTATAATTTTACATTTGAGTTATCTCTAGTTGCATTATAAATTAAAGGAAAAGTAAATATTAATTTTGGACTTAAATAGAAGTCAAATTAATATTTTAAAAATGGAATTGTTATTATAAAATAATAATATACATTTATGTTATTAATTAAATCATTTATGATTTAAGATTATTTAAATTGAAAATATGATAATGTTGCATGATATTTTCTATGCACAAAGAGATTTGACATTTAAACACTAATTGATTTAAATAAGTATTTTAACATAACAAATTGTATTAACATATATATTCTTACTTCATTTGTAAACACATCCTTATGATCCAAACTAAATAATAGAAACTGATGGAATTAAATCATGTGGCTGAAAACTATGTGTTTTCTAATATTCTATTTTTGGTCTTATGTTGTTTATTTTCGTAATGATTTTTCCTTGTGGGTTGTTTAGTTGGCCAAGTTAGGATGTGCACCAGAGGTATTTTTGAGATTTTTTTTTATGATTATTTGATTGGATTCATGCTAAACTTTATGATTTGAATTGAGATTTATGTTTTATGAGCTTTATGGTATTGAGCATTTATGAGAACTTGAGTTTTGAGAATCAATGTTATTTTTTGGATTGCTTATTAAGGAAATGAATTAGATCAATATTAATTTTGTGGTATGGGACACAATTATGATTTGTGATTTGGGAAGGTAGTCTAGGTGCACGTCTATCAGAGTGGCTTGCAATGGAGGTAACTTATTGTAAGTTGTGTAACAAGTGATAATATAGTAATTAAAATATCTTGCCTAGCCCTTTACTTGAGATATAGTAAAAAAGATAAGTTAGATATTTTTCTTCTTCCATGCCTTTAATGCTTGTATAGACTAAGGATGAGAGTGAGATGATACCTTGATAAGTATGACTAGTCTTCTCGTCTTCATGTGAGGGTATTCTGGTTCTGCATAGAGTCATAAGGGGGTTAGGGTCTTGAGAGATTGCTAGGGTAATCTTAGAGTTTGCTCATATGATGACACTCTATAGTATGTAGCCTAAGTCTCTTTTATGATTTTTTTATATTTGCCTCTAGTGGTGTACTTGTTGGATATTATTTTTTATGGTGTATTTATTGTAAGCAATTACTCATTGATTGGATGTCATTTATTGTTGACAATTGACTTTTATTAAGGAAAGTCATTCATTGGTGGTGTTTTTATTGTCAGAGTTAGTGATTGGTGGTTTACTTTTATTAATGATAGTTGTTGTTTTTTGGTTTTTGTACTTGTGACACTTGACATTGATTTGGAGGTGGTTGTATCTTTTTGATTTTGATATTTGATTTGTACTTGGTATTTGAATATTGATTTGGTACATGGTGTTGGTATTGGAATGAGTGTCTTTTTTATTTTAATTATCCTTTCTTCTTGAATAGTTTGTGTTACCCTTGATGTAGTTTTGGCTATCAATATTCCTTACCTAGGATTATTTTACGATTTTATTATTTGTATGTGGATCATACATTATCTCTCTTGCATGGTGCGAATGGGAGCCTGATTAGGTGACCACATGGTCAAGAGGTAGTGTCTTCTTACCATTTGGGTCTGCCTTAGATTTGCAAATGTTGGAAGCTCATTGATACAATTGTACCATTATCATTCTTATTATTATTTTGGAGACTTCTATTCATTTGATGTTTCTATGTATCATGTGTTTTGAGATCCTATGGGATATTGTATTGTATATTGATGTACTTGCATCTGTTTTCACATATGCTATGACATGTGCAATGGATGTTATTCATTAGATGTGCTTTCATATTATTAGTTGTATTTATGCATTTTTTTACATGATTATGTATGCGTTTATTCATTTTATGATTATGGACATTGCAACTGAGACTTAAATGTATTAATAAAACTTTTTAAAATGTGACTCAATGTGAATGAACCCTTGAGGAATTGAAACTATATTTGTAATTGCTTATGTGTATTTGATGTGTATGTATATATTGCTTCCACATTTGTTACTTTGATGTTGTTTAATTTTTTTAAAAATAGTTTAGTGAACTTTGTAACATATTGGATTTATTTATTTTGGGTTCCAAGTGGAGCATTACAAAACTACCTTGATGCAAGTGCTAGTATATAATAGTTATGCTGGATAAAATTTTCTAGTCAAGAAGTAATTCCAATCAAAATGTGACAATTTAATGAACTCTAAACTACCTTGCAAAAATACTAAAGGATATTAAAACTATTTCCAATTCCATTTTAATAACACCAAGAAATGGAGATAAAGGAAACACTAGAGCTAGCAACCAAATTCCTATACATAGTTGACCAATTATCCAAGGCAAGATGCCAAAGGGAAGAGGTAAAATGTAGCATTTCAAAGGAAGTGGATAACACCATACTCATGGAAAGGTATATCCATTAAAATACTTTGCTTCAGGGTATTTTTTAGTGGCTAATTTTAAGAAATTTTGGCTAATAATTTAGTTCTTAAAAATATTTAAAATTGCCACATTTTTATTAAATGTAGTTATAAAAAATATTTATATAGTTAAAGATTCTCCAATTAATAATAGAAATTATTTTTATTTTTCAAAATAATGTAAGATTCACCAAAAATTTTATATCTCTATTTTGAGGGGGGTTGCTCAAAGTTTACCTTGCTTTGCTTCCATACCAGGATAGAACAATGACAATATGCCAAAACAAATCATTGATATATCAAATTTTGGGCTTCATAATTCTACTATTAAGAGGATTATAGGGTACTCAATGTTCAATTTGGTGTTACTATGATGAAAGTAACCTATTTTCTTGCTAATCCAAATATGATCAATTGTTTTATGCTTCATACCAAATCAAAACCAAAGAAGGTAGATTTTTATTAAGAAAGAAACCCCATTATCAATTTCCTCACTACTCATGTTTGCCAAAATAATAAGGATACTGTAGAACTTTACCATGTTCATCTTGAAGCATGCTCCACCCACTTTTTTCCAGCATAGATTTTGTCCATAATGGCCATAACAATGGACTAAATGAAGTAGATTCATCAAATCTTTTCTCATTTATATCACATAGTCTATTTGCACTTTAATACAGTAAATTCCATAGAAGCCCCATTCATTGAATTAACATGAACTGAAGGCTAATTAATAATATCTTATAATTTTGATATATTTCTAGAAAGGAAAACATTTGAATGAAAGGTATATGTAGAGTTTTCTTACCTTGTGCCTTCATCGAATATCATAAAACTATCCAAGCCCTTTGTGCTAGAATATATAGTCCATTGATATAACTTTGTGGGGGGGGGGGGGGGGGGGGGGAGGATTGTGGGTGAAGTAGTTATCCAACTATTATCACAATTATCAACCTAAAACAAACTTAACCATATGATTAATATAAACTAAAACCAAAACAAGATACTCATACATAATTAACACTAGATATGTTAACTAGTGAAACCCTTGATTAGAGGGAAAACCCCAATGGGGATGGTACCCACAAGATGATGTACTAATATAAATATTCATTTTTAGAGGATGGACTCTCTTTGGATTCTATTGCAACATTCAATACATATTAGTCCCTGATAGGAGACTTTGAATCTCTATTAGGAGATTCCAACCCTGTTAGGAGTTATGTCAACCCTATTAGGAGTTGTGGAAGATAGTTGGACCCACTTCCCAAACAACTTTAAGGTTTAGACCAATGAACCTACTATCCAAATGATTTCTATATTATTTATTGTAGAATAATATAAATGAAATGTACTTCCTTCTTCTATCTCTATCCTGTCAACCAGACTTTTTCTCCTTCTGATCTTGTAACTAGATCACAAATATCACACCCAATAATCCCTTGGATTTCTTACTCACATTCATTAAGCACGCTTCTCCTTTTTGCACTTCACACTTCTTTACAACAATAGATACTTGATACAGTCATGGACTTGTTTACAATCAAGGAAAACACCTTTCCTTTATACCATATCTTCATAATAATTCCTTGAGTCAGCCTTGAGGCTTTCCCAAATAATTATAATAAGATAATTAATAAATTACAATTATAATAGAATTGTCGGCTCACAATCTATACAAAACTTCATGCATGTGATACTAGGGCTTGTACACTCATTGATGTCACCATAAAACTATCCTCTATCACTTTGTGACTATATATTTCTTCATTACATCTCAGATGTAAGATATCAATCAAACATTAGAGCACTATTCTCCAATACTTTTTTTATGTACTACTCCTAGTAAATTACAATTGTTGTATGCCATTGAATTAGACTTTACACACTTAACCACATCATTAGGAAATAGTCTAGAATATATTCTTAATTTCACATTACTAGACAATCAAACCATTGTCTATGTCAGTAAGATCTTTGACTTCTATTCTCCCAGTCTTCATAGAAACAATATTATGTTGGCATTAATGACAAACATAGTCATGAATGCAACATGTCAATACTCTCCAAAGCTTATGATAATCCCCCAATGTATTATTATCAACATTCATGCTAAAAATCTCCCCCTTTGACATTGATGGCAACATAGATGAAAAACATCTAAGTTCTAAGAATAAAAGATTGTACTCTATTATTGTTGCTTTTGTCATCTTCTCAAATCCTCTTCATCAATTTGGAATCCTATGGATTCTAGAACCTATTGGAAATATAAGAGGAGTAACTAAGAGGGGAGGGGTGAAATAGTTACTACTAAAATAAATTCCAGATCCTTTAGATGTTAGTTGAAAATAAAGTCTAAAACTGAATACTACTGATGCTCAGTAAATACACATAAAATTATGTAACTCGATGAGTACTAATTATGCAAATATTTAAATGTTATATGTGATTACCCTTAATTTAACTTAGTTGTGAACACATAAAAGAAAATAACATGAACACATTTGACACTAGGATTTAATGTGAAAATTCAATTTGGGAAAAATCATCAATTGCAACTAGTTACTATTTTCACTCTTCTGAACTAGGCCCTATTAGGAGCAACCTCATTAAAGGTTACAAAAAACACTATTAGGTGTGACCCTATTAGAGGATTTAATCACTTTATTTGGAGTGGCCTTGTTAGAGGTCTTGATACGATTCAATAGAATTGCCACCTTGTTAGAGGATTTACAAATAGTTGTTAAGCTAACTCTGTTAAGAGATTTAGATCACTACTACAATGGTTAGAAAATAACAACGAGATGACCTGATTTGAGTGCAACTAATTTGTTGATTATAGATCTATATTTTGGCTTGTACTTGATCCTTCTTGATTGAATATATCCTTTTTACTCCACAAGGATATTCTACTTATCCTTCAAATTCACTTCCTTTCTTCATCATTAAATCTTCAATCACATCTTGAATCCACAACTTGACCTTATACTTATATCTTTCATATTGTCAAGTCAACTCATATGAAACTTAAAATAACTAATATTCATCATCACAGACGGCTAGAACCAATAGATAAATCAAATAAGCTTAATATGCCAAAATAAGAAAATCCTTTATTAGTTGACCTAGCTCTGTAGACACTAACTTAGAAATGATTTCCTATGTTACCCAGTAGAAGCTTAGTTAACACTACATACTCACAAAGATCCTTTGGTAACTAAGTGAGCTTGGTTGATATGGGTTCCATCCAACTTTTCTTCATTAACCAAGTGAGCTCAGTTAACACTCATCTTCTGCACACTCTCCTTCGACACCCAAGTGAACTTGATAGATACTACTTTTTGAACTAGGAAACCATAGGAATGTTTAGTAGACACAAAAAACTATCTTCACTGCCCGAGTGTTCTTGGCATATACTAATTGATAATGATATGACATTTGTGTAACATCAAATAAAATATATAATTAATCAAATTTATTCAAGAATCTCTCTCTTTGGCTTTGATGGCAACACAAAATGTCATAAAAAAATGAAAATTTGGAGCAAGAATAAAGTAAGGAACATATCCTTAGTTTTTTTTATGAGAACTCCCTGTGTCAGTATGAGCTCTTTCTTTCACTAGTTTCTCTCTCTGTCTGCAACAATTTTTGCCAAGTTTATTCTTCCTCATTAATATCTCTTCATAAAGTTTCTATGATAGAAAACTTCTCCCTCTTACAACAAAATTCTCCTTCTTTGAAATGAAAAGAATTTCTATGAGATATGACAGTAAACTTCTCCCTCTTTGAAACACATGTCAAAGACAATAACTCAATTAATATCAATGTACCTTAACTTCTAATTCATTTTCAATATTCCCTTGTCAAATTGTACAACAACTAATTAATCTTCAACTTTCTTTTGGTTGATGCATCACTAAAATTTATTTAGTGAGCTTCAGATAAGGGAATGACCCCTAGCTTACCTCTTAGATACAAAAATGCATCCTAAGGTAATGGCTTGGTGAATATGTCTACAATCTATTCTTTTGTATTTAAATAGTCCAATCTTACTTCTTTATCCTACACCAATTCTCTTAAGAACTAATATTTTATAGCAATGTTCTTTGTTTTGGTATGCATCACTAGATTATTTGATATATTTATTACACTAGTGTTATCATAGTATATGACCATTAAGTCCTTGATCTCCATCTTCATCCCTTCCAATGATTGTTTGAACCAAACAATGTTAGAATGATTAACTGCTATGAACACATATTCTACCTTTGTTGTGGATTGAGAGATGCAATTTTTTTTTTTGCTTATCCAGAACACTAGTCTCTTACCAAGAAAGAATGCTCCACCACTAGTTCTTTTTCTATCATCAAGACTTCCTACCCAGTCAACATTAGTAAATACCTTCAAGTCCAAATTGCCTCCAAGTTTGTACCATAAGCCATAGCCTTCAATATCTTTCATATATCTCATGATTCTCTTAATTGTCATCATGTTATTTTCTCTAGGATCTGCTAAAAATCTTGCCACCATTCCAACTACTAGTGCAATATCAGACCTTGTATGTATTAAATATTGCAATTTTCCAATCATTGATCTTAATGTGGTCTAATCTACTTCTTTGGAATCATAATTCTTGGAAAGCTTATGTCTAGTAGACATAGGGGTTCCAATTGATCTTGAATCTTCTATTCCAAACTTCTTTAGTATCTCCTTGATATACTTAGATTGAGTGATATAGATACCATTTTTGTTCTAATGTATCTGCAACCCAACAAATAATTTTATCTCACCAAGCATGGACATCTCAAATTCTTTATTCATTTCTTCTGAAAATGCTTTGCACAAGTCATCATTTCCTATGAAAAGGTATCATTAAAAAATATTTCTACCAACCCAATCTTCTTGTTTGGTCCTTCTTTGATATATAGACTACTATTTTCATTTTTTCTTTGAAAGCCAATTTGTACCAAGTAATTATGAAGTCTTTCATACCAAGCTCTAGGAGCTTGCTTGAGACCATATAATGCTTTGTGTAACTCACAAACCATGTCTCTTTTGCTAAGATCTACAAAACCTTCTAGTTGTTAAATGTAAACTTCCTCATCAATAATTCCATTCAAGAATGTAGATTTAACATCCATTTGATACACTTTAAATCCTCTATGTGCTGCATATGCTAGTAAAGTTCTAACACCTTTTGTTTTCTTTCCAAATCCAACTAAATTTTCTTTTCCATCCAGTAGTTTGGCCTATCCATTCATGAATTCTACCTTGAATCCAATGTTATTCAAGTATGCCACACTCAATAGATTATGCTTTAGTTCTTCAACCCAATTAGACTTGTTACATACAAGCTCCTTAGTTAAAGAAATACATCCTTTTCCTTTTATGTTACAAGGTTCGTTGTTTCCAAATCTCACACTAGCTCCATTATAATATTCCATGTGCTCAAATTTTGTTTTATCTCCAGTCATATGATGTGAACAACCATTGTCAATAATCCATATATAATTTTTTCTCACATGAGAGATAAGTGTCATCTTACCTCCTTCATCATTAGATTCATCTTTTACAGCAATATATATCATTTCATCTTCATTGTTATCAGAATCTTTAGCTATAAAACAATATTTCTTACCTTTGTCCTTGTAGTTTTCATAGTTCTTGGAATCCTTCTTGCCTTTGTGTTGATGATGTTAATTTGTGCTTATTGCTTTTATTTTCATCTTTGATTTCTTTTTTTGGACACCTTGTAGCAATGTGACCAACTTCTTCACAAGAGAAACATATCAGAGGAACTTTACCTTTGTACTTTCCTCTGCCTCTAGAATACTTTCGTGTAAGTAAGGCTTCAACAACTCCAAGATCACTATCTAAACTTTATTTTATTTCTTCTTCTTCACTTCCTAATTGACTAGAATTTGATTTCTTACCCTTTTCTTTGAGTGAGAGTTTATCTTTAAAAGAAAACTTAATAACCTATGAACTAAGAACATAGTTATCAAAGTTATCTAACTCAAAAGTTGTCAATATTCCAACTAGAGCATCCAAAGATATTTTATTATTTGGATCACATCTCATCTCTTGAATAGAAGACACTCTAATTGCATAAATAGGAAGAAGATTTATAAGTACCTTTCTTACAACTATTTTCTCTTCAATATCTCCTCCAGATGCTTTGATTGTACTTACACTTGCTTTGCTTTTTTCCACATATTTTGCAATTTTCTCATCTTCTCTCATTTTCATTTGATCAAAATGACCTCTAAGACTTTTAGCCTTAGCTCTTCTTACATTTTCATCTCCTACATATATGTCTTTAAGTTTGATCCACATCTCATGAGCTATCTTGTAGTCTTTGACTTCATCAAATTCAACATAACTAAGAGTAGATGCAATATCAATCATCATGATGTTATGATTTTTTTTTTCGGCAATGTCTTCAACTAATAATGTTCCAGTGGGAGTCTTGTATTCAATATCAATATATTTGCATCCTAAATCAATGATAATATCCATATGTAACCTCATAAGTCCTTTCCATGCTGCAAAATTGTCTCTATTTAGCTTGGGAATCTCTTTTCTGTAATACATCCTGATCTTTAGCTTAGGTCTTTGAAACCTTCTCTGCAAGCACCAAAAGCTCTGATACCAATTTTTTGAAATATAAGAGGAGTAACTTAGAGTGGAAGGGTGAATTAGTTACTACTAAAATACATCCTAGATCCCTTAGATGTCAGTTCAAAATAAAATTTGAAAACTGAATACTGTTGATGCTTGGTAAATACACATAAAATGTTGTAACTTGGTAAGTACTGATTATGAAAATATTTAAATGTTATCTTTGATTACCCTTACTTTAGTTTAGTTGTGAACACATAAAATAAAATATCATGAACACATTTGACACTAAGATTTAATGTAGAAACCCAATTTGGGAAAACCCACCAATTGCAACTAGTTACTATTTTCACTCTTCTAAAGTGATCTCTATTAGGAGCCAACCTTGTTAAAGGTTACAAAACACACTATTATGTGTGACCTTGTTAAAGGATTTAATCACCCTATTAGGAGTGGTCTTGTTAGAGGTCTTGAGACAATTCAACAAAACTATCATCTTGTTAGAGGATCTACAAATAGTTGTTAAGCCAACTCTATTAAGAGATTTAGATCATTGCTACAATGGTTGGAGAGTAAAAATGAGATGAACTAATTTGAATGCAACTAATTTGTTTATTATAGACCTCTATTTTGGCTTGTACTTGATCCTTCCTGATTGAATATATTTTTTCTGCTCCACAAGGATATTTTTCTTATCCTTAAAATTCATTTCCTTTCTTCATCATTAAATCTTCAATTACATCTTCTTGAATCCAAAACTTGACCTTATACTTATATCTTTCATATTGTCAAGTCAGCTCATATGCAACTTATAATAACTAATATTCATCATCATAGTTAGCTAGAACCAATAGATAAATCAATTAAGCTTAATATGCCAAAATAAGAAAATCTTTTGTTAGCCAACCCATCTCAGTAGACACTAACTCAAAAATGATTTCCTATGTTAACCAATAGAAGCTTGGTTAACACTAAATGCTTGCAAAGATCCTTTGGTAACTGAGTGAGCTTAGTTGACATTGGTTCCATCCAACTTTTCTTCATTAACTGAGTGAGCTCAATTAACACTCATCTACTACATACTTTCCTTCAATGCTTGAGTGAACTCGGTAGACACTACCTTTTGAACTAGGCAACCATAGGAATGCTTGGTAGACACAAAAAACTATCTTCACTACTTGAGTGAGATCGACATATACTGACTGATAATGATATGACATTTGTGTAACATCAAAGTCAATACATAATTAATCAATTGTATTCAACAAAAGTGGCATCAGCTATCCACATGCTATAAAATCTCAATACAATAGGTGCATATTATTTTTCTAGATAGACATCAATTATTCACTTCACACTAAATAATCCACAATACGTGAGGTGCACATCAAGTGCATATTCCTACTTCCTTACATGAATCTTTCTAAATCTCCCTAAAGAGATATCTCTCCCTCATACATACTTATTAGTTCTTCTCCCTCATTTCTTTGGAGATGTTTTTCATGCAAATTCTCCCCCATTGACATCAATATCAAATGCATAAATACTAATTAAATATCAATTGTTATATATATTTCAACTCTTCAATCAACTCAAGTGTCCAAAGATATTGTTCCATACCAAATACCAAGAATCCTTAATGACTTAGTATACAACAGATATTCCCTCATAGAGGAAGTATCAACATTTAGTCCAATCTAATAATAATTCTCTGTACCATTGGATATGCAATCTTCTACATCATCTATTTAGAAGTAGGTAGGGTCATAACCCCAAGCATACCTCTCAGATACTCAAATGTATCTTTAGGCAAGGGCTTCGTAAGGATATCTACAATTTGATCTTTAGTACTTACATACTCCAATCCGATCTCCTTTTATGTTGCATTTTCTCTCCAAACATGATACTTCATAGATATGTGCTTCATCTTAGAATTTCATACATTATTCTTGGACATACTCACTATACTTGTGTTATCAAAGTAAATGATTAAAATTATTGTAAACTCAATTCCAATATTCTTTAACGTCTACTTCATCCACATAACTTGATTACAATTATTTGTTGCTACAATGTACTCTACCTTAGCAATACTTTGTGAAACATAGTCTTGTTTCTTACTCATCCAAGAAACCAATCTTCCTCCAAAAAAGAATGCTCCACCATTGGTTCTCTTTCTGTCATCCATACTACCTTTCCAATCCACATTAGTATATGCACACAAGGTGAAATCACTTGATTTTTCATACCAAACTCCATAATTAGATGCTCCTTTCAGATATCTAAATATTCTCTTTATTATTGCATAATGATACTCTTTAGGATCAACTTGAAATCTAGCTACAATCCCAACTGCATTTTCTATATCTAGTTTGCTATGAGTTAGATATTGTAATCCTCCTATCATAGATCTATAGTTCTTCTGCTCAACTTTAGATGTCTCATCCTTGCTAGATAACTTGTGACCAATTCTCATAGGTGTACCAATAGGTTTCCAACTCTCTAATCAAAATATTTTCACAAGTCTTTCAAGTACTTATCTTGTGAAATGAAAATTCCATCACTATTTTGCATAATTTGCAATCTTAGGAAAAACTTCATTTCTTCTATCATGTTCATTTCAAACTCATTTTTCATCTCTTTAGAAAATTTTTCACTTTCTTCATCATTTTCTCCAAAAATTATGTCACCAAAAAATATTACAATGATAAATAAACCAGTATCAACTTCTCTTAAATACAAATTACCATTTGTCATACCTTTAATAAATCTAGGCTTTATCAAATACTTATTCAACCTTGCATACCATGTTCTAGGTTCTTGCTTCAGACTATATAAAGCTTTCTTTAGTCTACATACCATCTCTTTTTCTTCTATTAGAGGGAATCCATTGGGATTCTCAATGTATACTTCTTCTTCAAGTTCTCTATTTAGAAAAATTGACTTGACATCCATCAGATAGACCTTGAACTTCTTACTCGCTAAATAAGCCAAGAACATTCTTATTGTTTCCATTCTAGCTATAGGTCCATATGTCTCCTCATAATCTATGCCTTCTTGCTATGAGTGACCTTTGAAAAAAGTATGGCCTTGTTTCTCACAACTTCTCCATGTTCATTCATCTTATTCATGAATACCCATTTGGTTCCTATCACATTCTTGTCTTTGAGTCTAGGAACTAACTCCCATGACTCATTATTCTCAATCTAATCCAAGTCTTCCTTCATTTCTTTAATCTAATGATCATCCTTATATGTGTCATCTATGCTTTTAGGCTCAACTTGAGAAATTAGACACAATTCCTCATTCACTATGTACCTTTTCATCACACCTTTATCTTTACTTCCAATTATCTTCTCTGGAGGGTTATTCTTTGTCATATTTCTATTGGAGGTAGGAATTGACATCTCGACTTTTATCTCATCTCTATATTTAGACCTCTTTTCCCCTATATACTCAATAAATAGCACATCATTTTTTAAATCATTGTTAATCTCAAAGAAAACTTTAGCATTTTGTCTAACAATTCTAGAATTATCTTCTTCTTCATCTAAATTATAATCTACCATCTTTTATTTTGTACCAAAATTTTCATCAATTATTACATTTGTGCATTCAACTATTGCCTTAGTTCTATAGTTGAAAAATGTGTATTCCTTTCTCTTTAATGAGTAGCCAAGAAACATACCTTCATCATTTCTAGAATTGAACTTACCAACATCATCATCATCTCTCTTAATGTAACATTTTTTCTCAAAATATTTTGAATTGATGGTGAATGACCAAACCATAACTCATAAGGTGTATTGCTCATACCTTTTCTAATTTGTACTCTATTCAAAGTGTACACTATTGTATTAACTACTTCTCTCTAGAATGTCTTAGAAACATCATTCTCAAATAACATTACTCTAGCTACCTCTACTATTGATTTATTTCTTCTTTCAACAATCCCGTTTCTTCTTTCCACCATTAGTGGTGATTTCTCACTTGCTCTAGCATAAGGCATGAGCTCATAGAATTTCCACTCATACTCTATTACTATCAAAGTAAACTATCTCAAGTTGTGAAATTCATCAACCCACTACTAGTTTTATTCCTCTAGTAGGAAATGTTCATGGAATTTCTTAAGGAATAACTCCCATGTAATGCTATTCATGTTCACACCTAGTTTCTTCTCTTCAATATTCCACCATATAGCCCCAAAGAGTTCTAGGTGGGTGATAAAAAAAATTGCTTTGATATTAGAGTCAAAGTCTTGTATATCAAAACATGTATCTAAGGTAATAAGCCATTGCTTGGCCACTTAACCTAAACCTAGCCCAATAAAAGCTTTGATCTTGAACCTCTAAAGGTCCTTCATCTAAGTAGCTACAACTAACCTTTTTCTATCAATGTGAGTGTCCCTTTGAGGAATCCTAAACCTATGCCTTTCCTCATTCTCTACATGGCATCACTCCTAATGATTGACACCCCAAGGATCAGGTAGGCAATCCATGATGGTCCTCATCATCTATCGCAAGTCAACTTCCTCTAAATCTTCCTAATTCTCCCATTATGTTCCTCCATGTTGTTCTCTTGAATATGACTATCTTGAACAAGCTCATGCACACTAGTATCCCTTCCTTATCCTTGGCCTCTACTATGGCCTGAGCTACAACCTCTAACTATAGATCTCATCCCAGATACCATCTTATAATAATATCCAAGATAACAAGATGCTATAATAAGCATAAGAACATACTATTGTAAAAAATACACATAAGAAACATGTTTTGAATACAATATAAGATCAATTTTAGTTTTTTCAATTTTAGGTTTAAGTATATTTTAGTTTTGAATTTTAAGTGTTCAAGTTTGAGAATATACATATCATAGTTTAAGTTTTGTTTTAGTTCAACTAGTTAACAAATAGCAATGTTCTAATATACCCAAAGCTCCCAATGTAGAAACTCAGGCTCTAACACCATATGTAACACCCTACCAAGTAACCCAAAAGAAATTATCCTAAAGTTTTACTAAGTTTCCAAATATATATATTTTTAAAAGATAATATACAACAACAATTATAAAATTAGTGGAAGCAATAACATATAGTCATACATGAGCAACACATAAACATGTTACATCTCTTAAGGGTCCCATGACATAGAATCACATTTAAGTTTAATTAATACTAAATCTAATATACAATATATCTACATCAAGGAATAACTACAAGTAAAAATCTATTTGAATAATATATAGTTATCTCGAATGCCATTTGGAAATAATCATAATGCATGATTATCCACTATACAAGTCATAGTGTATGAAAGGTTGAAAGAATATACATCATAAAAATAGATTACATCATCTCGTAAGATCTATGAATTCAAATATAATATAGTATAGTACAACCACCCATCATAGTACATAAGAATAGAATGAAAGATAATATAGAATAGGGAACTCCAGCAATAACATCAAACTATCAAATCTCAATGGTAAAAGTAAAAAGCACTACCACTTGACCTCATGAAACCTAAATGGTCCACTCCCACTATGCTGAGGAGATAGTCTCAAGTCTCAAATAGGATAAAAAATTCAAAAGTAAAATCCAACATCTAGGTCAAGTAAATCATGAAATTAATCTATCTCAAAGGTACCAAGACACAAATGACATCTAAACATAGAGGCAACATTGTCCTAGTTAAAACTACATGTGATACAATAGCAAGGACACCAAGATGCACATTGTTACTAGATGTAACTGATGATGAAATGTTTCTTTTTTGACAAATGGCATGGCTCACCCCTACATGAAGTTCACCATTTTAATCCCTTAATTAAGATGAATGAATTTTTTGTTGCAATCCTTTTGGAGCTAACAAAGACACTCCACCTAGTTTTCAACAAATGTAACCTTAGCTGACTATGAAATATGTACTAGAAATACCACTCATTTCTATGTATATCTTTGGAAAATAATTCTTGAATTTGAGGTTGGTAACTCATGTCTAGAGGTTGAAGGAATTCATCAACATGCCTCCTAAAAATAGATAAACCTCAATTTGCACTTGTGTCAGAAGCAGTGAGAGTGTTACAAAAGGAATGAATAGAAGGATTTGGAGTGGGTGGATGAGGAGGGTCCATATTAGTGGATAACCAATCTTGCTTTACCTCGGGAACCAAATTAGTAGTTGGTGATTGTATTTGATATTTCCTTTAAAAGTTTATGACAGTTACATTCATTTCATGTATCATGTTAGGAACTAGATTAGGAATCAATTGCAATAGGTCTGTTACATGATACTATATTAAGTAATATGGCAATGTCACTCTTGGCTTACACTAACTTATTTGGTTGAATGAGGTTATAGGAGTTGTATTGCAACTCAATTTTATCCTATCTGGTTAACTGTGAGCCCTTTTGGCTGATAGTAATAGTAATAATTGATGTAGGTTTCCTTAGCTTTAAACTAGCTGGTAATGGTATGTAGTCCTATATTTAAAACTATATTCTTGCTTGTAATATATGGTTTTCTTGTTTCTCAAAGATGGAGGCCTAGTAGGTAAAGGTAATTTTTTTCTCATGTGGTACAATAATTTGGCACATGAGATCTCCTTCATCGAAGCCCACAAACTAATTATTTTCCTATTCACCTTATATTTTGTTCAACTCCATGCCCCATTTATCTTCCACTATTTGACCACTAGAATGCCTTGTTAATCTAGTCAAAAAACACATTGATCAAGATCCAATCAAGCACTGTAAAATATATTTTCTAGCTAAAAGAATAGATAAAATGTCAAATGTTAACTAGCATCAACAAACTATCAAGAAATGATATCCATTACAGTCTAGATATACAACCACAGATTCAATGACAAGATAAATTGAATACATATGCTACCAAAGAAATGAAAAAAAATATAAATCAATGCTAAAAGAATACCTAATTCACTATTCTTAATATTAAAGCATGAATTAACTACAAAAAATAATGAAAAATATTTAAATACTTCTCTCTTTATTGCCTAAGTTTCCTCACAATCCACCAATATATCTCTTTCCATCACACAAGTATGGTGCAGGAAGATGACAAAAAATGAAACACCAACACATCTATTATCCTCATAGACATTAATACCAAACATATAATCATAGGAAAGCATGAAACATCTTCCCATCCAAGAAGCTTCATCAGATATCATACCCTCCAATGCTCTTTAGGTATGCTTTCTCATATGAATTTCTCATTTTGAACAACATATTCAACACCCATTAGATATCAGAATTATTCAAGAATTTAATTATTTAATTCTAGGTTGAATCATTTCTTGAAACCATGATCTAATACCATTTTAATATTTTGAACCAGAATAATGTAAATATAATATACCAAAAACAAGAAAAGCGTATAAAAATGACACGATTATTTATCCTAGGAAAACCTTCCTACTTGAGGGGAAAACCCACCCACACCTAGAGAATATTTTCTTTATTGAGTGCATAGAGTCCTAATACAATACTCTCAAGCTAAATCAAAGAAATTATTGTAGTAGATATTATATAACTCACAAACACAATTATCACTAATATAGATCCAATATTATCTTAATTAGACATAAATGATGAGGAATAAGGTGTATAAAAACCTCCCTATGAGATGAAAAGAAGAGTAAATAGGAGAAATCTACAACAATTCCATGAGATGAATGAAATAAACTTCAAATGTGAATAGCACCCTACAATTTGAATCTATTCATTCATGGCAAGCACATAGAGATGTTTCCCTACCACATGCATGCTTCTTCTTTTCAATTTGTTGCCCATTCTTACAATGGCCCTAGAGAAAATATTGTACATTCCTCCTACCTACTCTCCACACTCAATCCACTTTACATGGTGTTCACATGAGCAAGAGGCATTTCTACCTAATTTGACTCCCAGAGGTTTTTGTGTGAGACTGGTTTCCTATAGAAATGACTTCTACACACAAAAATAAAGCCCACTACAATTTTATTCGAAAGAAAAAAAATGTGATACACATCTTGAATATAAAACAAACTAAAGTACCAAGAAACCATGACAATGTTATTTATTTGTAGAGTATAAAATAAAATAAAAATCACTTCACAATATCGCCCAATATCCTTAGCCTTCTTCCCAATCAAAAGAAGAAGAAAAGCATTCCTCCAGCCATTGATTTGAAGAGAATATATATGCAATGCCCAAATAGTTAAAAACTATTTTTGGCAACCACCAAACCCGTAAAGGCTTTTCTTTAGCCTTTATTAAATTTTGTTTAAATATTATTCATTTACAACCAAATGTTTAGCTTGACAATGGCTTTAATCCTATCTTTATTTACTAACCCCTATAAACCCAACAAATGCTAACATGGATGACAAATGGAAACATACAGTAAACAATTTTACTGTCATATAAACTAGGAAACTTCTTTAAAAACTAGAAAGCTTACATAGTCACACATGATTGAAGCTCCTACAAAAAATAATAATGAACAAAAATTATATAGCATGGCTTCTCCTGCGACATACTCCCTGAGGTAAATTTTCTCTCAAGTACTCTTAAAGACTAGATGTTGCAAATCCCCACCTGGCTTGAGAAGTTCCATTTTTGACAACCAAGTGGTCTCATAATCTAGAAGGCCCTTCCACTTGACCAAATGCTCCATGTGTACTTTTTTTCTTGTCCTCATTGCTTCTCTACTACTGATGATACATTCTATCTATAACTTCTCCTTAGGAGGCAACTATTGTATCCAATCATCTTATTCAAGTCATGTCTCTGTTACACCATCTTCTTCATTATAACCCTTATACAATGTGAGATCCAAGACATTAATAGTAGGTAAAATAGCTACATCTCTAGGTAATGCTACCTTGTATGCATTTTGTCTATACTTTTCCAGAATTTTACATGGCCTAATCTTTTCCATCATCAACTTTGTATGATTGCCCCTAGGTAGTTGATCTTTTTTCAAGTGTACCATTACCAAGTTCCCAATTTGGAGTTGTATGTTTCTTCTTTTCAAATCTACTTTAGCCTTCACGTTAAGGTTATTTTGCTGCAAGGTTTTCCTCACATGCTCATTCACTTCCATCATTGCTTTAGCAAACTCTTCTGCATGTTCACTACTTTCAAACCATCCATATTCTTGAGTTCAAAAACTCCCCTTGGATGTCTCTCATAAACAACTTCAAAAGGACTCATGCCTATGCTACGATTCATAGAGTCATTGTATGCAAACTCTACTTGAGGTATGATGGCATCCAAACTACCACCATGTTCTCATGTCAAACATCTCAAAAGGTTTCCCAAGGATCTATTAACCACCTCAATTTTTCCATCTATTTGAGGATGATAAGCTGAACTAAAAGAAAAATTGGTACCAAATTTCTTCCACAAGGTCCTCTAAAAGTGACCTACAAACTTTCTATCCTTGTTAGATATAATGCTCAAGGGTAAGCCATGAATCAAAACTATTTCTTTAAAGAAAAATCCTACAACATAACTAGCATCATTAGTGGTTTTGCATGGAATAAAATGTACCATTTTATTGAATCTATGAACAACCATAAACACATTGTCATAACCTGTCATTATCCTTGGTAACCCCATCACAAAATTCATGCTCAAACACTACAAAGGTCTATTCATTTTGTGTAAATGTTGATAAATTCCATCATTTTTTGACATTCCCTTAGACCCTTGACACATAAGACAACCTTCCACAAACTTCCTTATGTCTATTTCCATCTTGGGCAAAAAAGAAAATCTTTACACTAACTCTAGTGTCTTGTTAAGTCCAAAATAACCTCCAAGACCCCTACAATGTTTCTCCTTAATCAAGTTATCCCTCATGGAGCATGTGGGAATACACAATTGGCTACGTTTAAATATTAGTCCATCTTGTAAAATGAATTCTGAAAAATTAGAATAGAAAGCACCTTCTAACTTTGTGCAAACCTCAAATGCTTCTTTGAAATTTTCATCTTCCACATACATGCTCTTCAATGCATCTACTCCCATGCTTTGCAACTAAACTTCTTATATTGTTAGCACTCATCTACTAAGTGTAACATCCACCTTTTTTTCTTGTCCTTTCTTATGCTTGATCGTAAAGTTATACGACTACAAAATCTCAACCCATTTCATGTGCCTATGGTTGAGTTTTTCTTGTCCATTCAAGAAACTAAGAGCATGGTTGTCAATATACATAATAAACTCCTTAGGTAGTGAATAGTGCCTCCATTTTTTCAATTCCTAGACCACAACATACAATTCTAGATTATAGGAAGAATATTTCTTCTTTGCCTCATTTAGTTTCTCACTGAAAAATGCAATGGGTCTTTCTTCTTGACTAAGAACAACCCCTATTACAAAGCCACTAGCATCATATTCTATTGTAAAAACTTTATTAAAATCTGGTAAAACAAGACTAGGATACTTGACTAACTTTTACTTGAGTTCCTCAAAATTCTTATTTACTACACTATCCCATTCTAACTTTGTTTTACCTCCTCCTTTGGTGGTGTCCAAAATCTGTGCACAAATGTTGTTGAAGTTCCCTATGGACTTCCTATAGAATGTGGCCAAACCATGGAGACTTCAAAACTCTCCAACAGCCCTTGGTGTTGGCCAATTAAGGATGGATTCTACTTTAGTTGGGTCCATTTCTAGATCTCCCTTGGATATCACAAATCCAAGATACCAAAACTCCTAGTTCAATAAATCACATTTCTCCAAGTTTATCTTCAATTGTTGTTCCTGTAACCTCTACAAACAATCTTTAGATGTTGCAAATATTCTTCCTTTTTCCTATTTTATATCAAAATGTCATCAAGATAGACAACAAAAAACTTCCCAATGAAGTCCTACAAGACTTCATTCATTAGTTGAATAAATGTACTAGGAGTATTAGACAAGCCAAATGGCATAACCAACCATTCATACAATTAAAGGTCATCTTCCATTCATCACCTTCTTGTATTTCTATTTGATGGTGCCCTCTTTTGAGATCTATTTTAGAAAAATATGAAGCTTCCCCCAAACAATCCAACAAATCTTCTATTCTAGGAATAGGAAATCTATATCTTATAGTTATCCTATTAATGGCCTTAGAATTTTTACATAACTACCACTTACCATCCTTATTTGGAGCAAGAACTAAGGGTACATCACATGGGCTAAGACTTTTCCTTACCAACCCCTTGTCAAGAAACTCCTATATTTTCTTAGAAATCTCTTCATTCTACTATGGTATCATCTTATACACTACCTTGTTGTGTAGGACTGCTCTAGGAATAAGATAAATCTAGTGACTCATGTCTCTTATCAGTGGTAGAGACTCAAGTATTACCTCAGCAATGATGTCCTTGTACTAGTTCAACAACTCTTCAACTTCTTTTGGGCCTTCTATTCTACCTTCCTTCTTCCTACCTTCTTTAGGCCTCAGCACCAGTGCAAACCATATTCCATCTTCTTCTTCAAGAGTATTAACAAAATCTTTCTCACCCACCATCAACACACTTGGTCCAAATTGATGAACCCCTTTCTCTTCTTCTTTAGAATTCAACTTGTAGGTTACCTCATGCTTTTGGAAATTGTAAGAGTTCTCACTATCATGGTGTGCCTTCCCATCAAATTGCCAAAGTCTTCCCAGCAAGAGGTGGCAACCATTAATAGGAAGAATATCGCATAATATCTTATCCTTATAACCCCCCTATGCTGAATTATACCCAAGCCTTATCATTCAAAACTTCTTGTTGCCTCTTATTCAACAAATTGACTTTTAATAGGCAAGAATGTAGAAGTCTCTCCAACCTCAATTTTTTTATAGCCTCAAGCGATATGATATTATCTGTGGAACTCAAATCAATTATCACTTTTCACAACTTTCCCTTTACTTTTCATTGAACTCAAAAAGGAGCCCTCCTTTGGGTGGTACATACCTTTATTGGTTCCTTAAGAAGTGTCCTTATCATGAGACTTTCTCCCTTGACCTTTGTCATCAATTAAACTTTTGGTGAGTTCACACTCATATTATCTTCTTGCACATAAGCAACCCTACTTTCACCATTATAAGAAGTGGATTCCTTTAGTGGAAACTTATACTTTGGGTGTCCTAATTGACCACAATTGTGGCACTTCATTCCTGAGAACTTGGATCCTTTGCCTGATCCACCAGACCTTCCTCCATTAGATCCCCTTCCACTGTAGCCTCCTCTTCTACTTGAGTCACTCGTTAACATTACTCAATATACATTTCTATGCCATGATAAGGAGATCACATGCTTAGAATTGAATGACATAAGATCACACAAAAAAAAAACAATAGAATCAAATCTCTGAATAAATGAAGATAAAAAATAATGCATAAAAGCTACACCCTTGAACTAGTGAGGAATGATAAAAAAAAATAAAGAAAAATGACTTTGGTGACTAGAAAATCCAATCCATATTATGATATAGCCTCTTTGAATGTAAGGAGAAACTCTTTGTGTGCCAACATAGGAGATTCTTGATATCTCATTGATTGACACTTCAGTAATAAGTAGGGCCACTTCAAATGTCATGGAAAGAGAGCCAACAAAAAATGACACATCACTCAACCATAGTGAATCTTCAACCTTCAAACATAGACATGTCATCCTCTTGATTGGCATCCTAAGAAAGAATAGAAACCAATAAAGTTGAATGTAACTAAAAATATCTCCTGCAACTACAATACATTAACATTGCTAATATTGTATTAATATTGTATAATTAGTGGGTTAGTGGAAGAAGATTAAAAAATAGTGTAACATGATGCAATGCCACCACTATCTTGTAACAAATCATGTTTATTGTATGAATTCTATAAGAACTAAAAATAGGTTTCCAATTGGTTACCTAATTCTTTGGAGTGGAATGCAATCATGATGTACCTACACACAAAACTTGGTTGTACCAAAATCAAAGTTGCTTGAGTCAAAAAAATGTTGCTCCTTTTAAAGCTTACAATGATTTGTACTAGCAATGGATGTAAAACTTTCATCCTTGTCCCAAAAGCATTAAATAAGGGCTAGGTATCTAAAATATACAATCTTGTAAAACATCATGAGTTATTAACCAAAAGGGGCTTGTTCATCCTTTTGATCTAAGTAATTGGTTTAGATTTGGGTTTGAAATTCATTCAAATTTGTTTTCAAACATCCATAAAATTTTATTATTTTAATATGTATATATATGCAACAGAAAATAAGTTCATACACCACTATGCTTATAGTAAAAGCAACAACAAAATACACTGCCATATTTATTAACAGTTTAGATCAAATGTCATAATGAAATGCCAAAATACACCCTCACATCAATGTTTTAGTTCAAAAATAATAATGTATTTACTTTCAACCAATTCAGCCATTACTAATTAAATATCATAAAAAATCATCAAACATATCATCATCATCTGGATGTGGCAAATTAGAAGCATAGTTATTACCACTAAAATCTTCCTCTTCAATGTCTTTGAGGAGTTCTCCATAGTTACATCCACACAGGAATAGATCTCAAATAAGCTTAGAGTATGCAAAAATCACCTTTCAATGCTCCTTGAGTAATGGAAACCAAACAAAATAGTTTAGCAATGGAGGCAAGAAGTTTCCTTTTTCATTCACAAATGCACAAATGACATATAAAACATGTGTTTTAACCTTTCTAGTGATCTATTTTAAGGTTCGAGGGTTGAATACACTAAATTAGACCCAAAAATTTTAAGAAGTCAAAAAAACTTTTTTTTTGGTTGAAGTTGGCCCAGGTTTTGTTGTTGGGTTTGAAATTCACTTGGAATTTTCCCTAAATTTTGTCAAGCATTCAAATGAATTTATCAAGAATTTGAATTCACATGGAATCAATTTATCAAGAATTTGAATTCACATGGAATAAAGCTCTTATAGAGTCTAAGATCAATTGGAAAATTTTCATACATTTTAGTTATGAAGCAAATATTCAATTACGCACTAAATTTTAGGAATACATACCAATGTTATATGAAAAAAAAAGATGTGAGGTGTAACCATACAATTAAATACACATTAGGCATAAAGTATAGGTAACGTTTATGACATAGTGCATACATATAAGCTATAGAGCATATATGTAAGATACAAGTTATACATAGAAAAGGTACTTATGGAGTAAGCATGTTGTCAACACATCAAATGAAGGAGATAATTTTTAGTCATAGAATCTAAGTTCAAGTACACCCCAAAATAAAATACAATCAAATTAAAAAATAATATCTAAGGGAAAGACTCATAAAACTTATGGCAGGTCCTGTGGAAGAGATCGGTCCTATAATTTTTAGTGAATATGGTAGCTATGATTGATTATGTTTTAAGACATTCACACCATTAATAATAATTTAACTTACTACCAAATTTTGGTCCTATATACGCTTAAGAGTGATGCAAAGCATCTACCAAAACCTTAAATCTTATAGGATCATGTTGATCCAACCATCATTCTTGACATATTCCTGACCAAACTTATAACATGTCACATCAATCAATCCTTAGAATCTATCTGATGCAATCAGAAAAATAATATATTTATTTGGTTAGAGGCATAATAAATAAATAAATCCATTTTAATCATCTCAACTTAACCATTATTAAATCTTCATTAAGATCCTTAACCATTCTCAGATCCAAGACATCTCTTTCATCAAGACATTGAACCACATCTAATCAACAACTTAACATGTACACAAACAAAATCTAATTTATCCATTTCAAGGAATAAATACACTCAATATAAATGAAACATAGTTTTAATCACAACCTCTACCATTATATTCCATCCATACTCATCCAAGAACATTATTGTTCATTTTCCCAAAGTTTGTATATGCTGATCATACTTTTAGTGTACCTTGCTACTCACATAAAATAGTAAACCTCACAATAATCAACATTAGGATTAGCAAGGGGAAACCTTACCAATATTAAATTAACTTAAAATATTTAGGTTACAAATAACTCATCAGTAGTGACAATATCCATTAACAGCATCAATTTGATCATAGTCTTCAATAACTTTGATTAATAACTTAATCTGTTAATCATTCTATATCTCAGTTGCTATTGTCCATGCACATAATAAAAATCATAAATGAAGAACAACCATTGATTGGTATGATCTTAACATAATTTTACTCATTAAATCCTTTAATTAATCATTTCAAAGACTTTGAATATAATCAACAATCAAAACTTATATCTCTCTACCCACATTACTGTTATTGTCATTTTGATGATAGTTTTATAGACCTATATATAGGAATTCATAACTTTATAACCTAAATTTATTTCCTCAATCACATCATTGATTTTTTATAAAACTTTACTCTCCACAACATATCCAAATATAAGCCACATCCAATGGTGGAATTGTGATCTATGGCCCTTGTAACAACACTCTATTTTTCTGTCATAAAGAACAAGAAACTTGCATCTCTATTCTGCCTAGGGAAACATCTTTCTCCAAGAATATAGAAAAATTTGTCTCAAACCAATTTCATGGGAAATTAAATCCATAATACTAATAAAATTCAGAATATCATTAATTTTTAAAGGTTAGAAATAATGATACGCACAAAACTTCCACACTAACTCTATCCATGAGAATTTTGTGATAGTTTTGAAAAAATTAATTCAAGCTTTCTTCACACACCACATCCAATACTCAAAATGGATTTAAAACAAAGTTAGTCTAACATATTAACAACCCAAATAGGTTTTAGACTTGATTCAATTTATTTTCATAACATAAAAATGCCAAACAACAACAAGGAACGTGTCTGCAAAAAAAACTATCAATGGATTGTAAACAATAAACTCTTCATTCCTTTCTCAATAGAATGCATTACAAAATTTATCTATTGATATATTAGAATAAAATCTTGATTCCTTTCTCAATATTTTCTAAAAAATTGGCTCTCAAGACATAAGTAATATCCAAGAATGAAGTCCAATATGAAGTTAAAAAAATTCTATAAATGAATGTAAACCTCAGTAAATGGTGATGAAAGGATGAAATCTAGCTATCTTCCCTAGATTTGAAGGTTGCAATCAGATTTGAATGATTATTTTCCAATATCTAATCTCAAATCAAGGTCATTTTTTAGTGATAAATGGTCATAATGAGACCTAAAATCACATTCAACTCACTAGTAAAGACTTATGGAGGTCCAAAAATTAGAATATTAGTTATGGCAAAGGTTTGAAGTTGAGGTGCTATTACTAGTAATTGATTCAAATTGAATCACCTTGCAGGTAGCTACTTGAAATTGGGTTCCAAATGACTGATGTGTGGCTGCTAGATTTTTCTTAGGTTGTAGTTTCAAATGATAAATGTTAGGGACTAATCTCTATCATCTTCAACAACAAAGCAATTCAAACAAACTCCACAATTTTGTCCTGAATAGTTCAAACGCTATGATTATCCCTACATTTCTAATTAAAAATGATCTTTAAATTATGGTGAATGTCAATCTTTTTAGTACAGAAGATAATTTTACATTAAAAAAATTCTATATGCTAAATTAGAAAGTTGCATAGTAAAGTTTGTCATAGTCAAAACAATACGGTAAAATAATTGTTTGTTCAACTTGGAAATGAACCAATGAGTGGATCCAAGGTAGGATGGAGTGGGCATAGAGTATTGATTGAGTTATGTTTCTAATTTGAAATGATCTTTAAGTTATGGTGAATGTCTCTAATTTTCCATCTCTATATGCTAATCATTTCTATATGCCTCTACATCAATATCTCATAAACTTCATATCTCACAACTAGATCCAACTTGTCTAGCCATTGGGTGACCTTGTTCACCATGTCACTACTCTTCATGCTTCTAATGAATTTGATGAGAAGGGAGTTATCCATAGCAACACCATTCTATTGTCAAGGAATCCTAAATAACCTCATGACCCTTTTTTGTGATCTTAAAACTTGACAAAAAGGATTGATTTAGTATGGACATTCCTTGTGTTTGAAAGGCTTGAAAAATTCTTGGAAAACCTTAGCATAATATGAGTAGAGATGACTAAGACACTCGTCAATTTGGAACTTCAAGGCACAACAAAATATAGTATGATGTTGAGCATATATAGTAGCCATCATGCATGGTGATCATCAAGCAAGGAACCTCACATTGATCTTCTTCTTATCTGATGCTAGATCTTGATGTTTTAGATCACCCAATTCTTAATCTCATTTACTATGTGGTGAGTAAATTATTTTTTGTGTATAATAGTAATATTTATTTTCCAATGTATTTTATTTTAGATAAAATTTCCAAGTTTGGATGTCATATTTAATTTTCTTTTTTAATGATACATTTGATGTTACAATGATTTATTTCTCTTGTTGTTATTCTCAATTGCTAGAGATTATTCCACCAACATTGGTCCTTTTTATCCTTTGCAAGTTACCCCCAAAACAAATTTCAAAGTAGTATTATCCGATCCATTGAGCTCTACTTCTTATTATTCTCATAATCTACCATCTAAATGAATGCCAAAGTAGTACTTTTACATTTGTTGAAGACAATTGTCTCTCAAACTACCTTGCCTTTAAATTGTATATGCTTCCTAGGGGGATTAATTATTGGGCTACAATAACTGGCTCAATTGTTTCACATTTTTTAATTTGTAAAACTAGTGACAAGCATGAAGATATGGTACTTAGTACATACTGAGGAGTGATGAGTAAATTTATTTTTAAAGATCTCTAGTACAACAGTTTTGTGAACATTAATGGGTATAACATTCTTTCCTTTGTGGATGTTGCAATAAAAGTGTGGATTATATTCAAAAGGATGTATTATTCCTCTCAGTTATTGATGAAGTACTACTCTGCTACCACTAATAAAGGTATGCTCTGATACCACTGATGAAGGGCCAACACCACCCTTACAAACTCACAACCAAGATCACAACAAGACGGAGACAAGAGAGATGAAAAAATTCTTCATAAAAATTCCATTAATACTTGAAATTCATTACAATATCCTCCAAATGAAAGGACTCCAAATTCTTACAATATAAGAGATATTTTCTCTCTAAGAGCTTCTACAAGAAATTACATCTGAAGAGCTTCTACTTGAAGAGCTTACACTTGAAGAGCTTCTATTTCTTGAACTTCCATTAGAAGAGCTTTCATTTTTTGAACTTGATTACAAATGATAATAAGTCTTGCTTAAATAGGCACTTCTAACCCAAGACATTACAAACACAACCAATGTGGGATAAAAGGTAAATACAACCACCTTTAAATAAATATTAAATTCCCACCCAAATACAACTAAGCACTCAACAAATATTAAATACATGATTTAAGAAACTTTCCACAAACTTCTAAGATGCCACTTACACACCTCGATTAATGGAATGACAACTATTTTTATTATCTTTCTTTTTATGCCACCCATGCACCATGAAAGTAGAAATTCCTCTTTCTTGTTTTTTCCTATTTTCCTTTTTTTATTATTTTCTTTCTATTTTTGTCACTTTCTCTCTCCTCCACAACTTTTTATTTTTTTTTCTAATAATTTAATTTTCCCATGCAAGATGCTCTTGCATCAAACTCCCTTGGTAGATAGAAAAGTGTGTCCTACACTTTGATGTCAAAAGAAAGATATAGAACCATCTTCATCTTCACCATAAGCTTCCACCTCAATAGGGACAAGAAAACCAACATACAAATCTTTCACATTTTTTTTTTTTGTTGATGCATGATGCTCCTGCATCCGACTCCCATGGTAGGAAAAATTTTGTGAATATGGATTCACAAAATGAAGTAGCCACTATTGACAAATTTTTTTCCTCTTCCTCCAACACATAGCTAGAACAATTATCCGATGCTGATATATTTCCTTCTTTCTTCTTTTCCAATACCTAGTCAAAACAACTATTTGCTGCTGAAAATACTCCTTCGCAATGAACTCTATCCAAGTATAACTCTCATCCTCATCCACTCTTGTTGAATTAATCACACCTGTAATAAACCTAGCAACACCATACCAATGTTCCTTTGCATACCACACATGACTAACAAGATCCTCATGCAAACCATCATCAATATCTTTTAAACTCATATCAAAGACAACATCCCATGATTCATAAGAATTTACCTGTTTGACATCTTCATCTTCGCTTGCCTCTTTTATGTTGTCAACAATGCACATAACTACTCCACTTGCTTGATCTCCAACTAAGGTACTATACTCTTCCTCCATTGTTTTAGTCTTCCAATCACCTTCATCTACTTTTGGCATACAAATCTGGTTATCTTCATGCTCTTCCTCTTCTCTTTCATCTTCTTCAACTTCTGGTTCGCAAATAATTTTCTCTTCGTCCACTTGCTCTTCTTTTGTACCACATGTCTAATACTCCATTGGGTCTTCTTTCTTTTCTACATCCAAGGAATTATCAACATCTCTTTTCTGGTGACATGCTCTTCGTTTTCACAACTTAGCTTCTAATTCATTCACTTTCTTCTGCAAATCAACTAGCAATGATTGTTGAATTCTTGCTCTAAATTTCTCAAGTTGAGGAATCCTTAGAATCCATCCAATCACAAAAGTCATCTTCTTCATTCTCTTCTCCATAATCAAGTCTTCAGAAGACAAATCTCATCTAAAACAAGAACCTCATGCAAACTGTCTCACAGTCAGTGCTCTGTCTACACAATTAAGAACTGCCTCACATTCGATGATTTTTTCGCACACTCAGGAACTCCTGCTCTAATAAACTTCACCCAACCAAGGTCTTGATACAAATTGCCTCACACTTCGGCGATTTGCTTGTACACTCAAGAAAACCAGCTCTGATACCACTTGATGAAGTACTGATCTGCTACCACTAACAAAGGTATGCTTTGATAGCACTGATGAAGGGCCAACACCACCCTTACAAACTCACAACCAAGATCATAACAAGATGGATACAAGAGAGATGACAAAATCCTTCATAAAAATTCCATTAATACTTGAAATTCATTACAATATCCTCCAAATGAAAGGACTCCAAATTCTTACAATATAAGAGATATTTTCTCTCTAAGAGCTTCTACAAGAAATTACATCCGAAGAGCTTACACTTGAAGAGCTTCTATTTCCCGAACTTCCATTAGAAGAGCTTCCATTTTTTGAACTTGATTACAAATGATAATAAGCCTTGCTTAAATAGGCACTTCTAACCCAAGACATTACAAACACAACCAATGTGGGATAAAAGGTAAATACAACTACCTTTAAATAAATATTAAATTCCCACCCAAATACAACTAAGCACTCAACAAATATTAAATACATGATTTAAGGAACTTTCCACAAACTTCTAAGATGCCACCTACACACCTCGATTAATGGAATGACAATTATTTTTATTATTTTTCTTTTTATGCCACCCATGCACCATGAAAATAGAAATTCCTCTTTCTTGTTTTTTCCTATTTTCCTTTTTTTATTATTTTCTTTCTATTTTCGTCACTTTCTCTCTCCTCCACAATTTTTTTTTTCTAATAATTTAATTTTCCCATACAAGATGCTCTTGCATCAGACTCCCTTGGTAGATAGAAAAGTGTGTCCCACACTTTGATGTCAAAAGAAAGATATAGAACCATCTTCATCTTCACCACAAGCTTCCACCTCAATAGGAACAAGAAAACCAACATACAAATCTTCCACATTTTTTAAAGGATATTTCATCCATTATTAAGACAATAGTAGGAGCAGTGAACAATAATGCCAATATTGCTAGCAGTAGTAGAAATACTTAGCCTCTTAGCAATAGACTTGGATTTCAATGCAACAACTATGTCCTATGTTCTCTAATTAATTATACTCTAGTGGGCTGTAAAATATAAATAGTGTGTAGGTACATATGATAGGAATAATAATTGGTATTGTTGGCATAGTTTGCAAACTCTCTAGTACTCTCCAAGTTGTAATATACTCTCTTCTTTAGTGGGTGAGTGCTTACAAGTTTTATTTAGTTTTTATAGATGCAAGAAATATGTGGGTAAGTGGATATGGATAGTGTTGTAAAGAATACATTACCCTCTCATTTTCTTTCAAACATAATTCCATATTGTTGGTTCAAATACTCAATACAAATCAATTCTTGACAAGATTGATGGTTTTCTATTACATGGCTAATATGACTATTTTGTTGATTTGATCTCCAAAAATAAGAGAATATTGTTGATCCAAGTTCCTAGAGTGACTATGTTTTGATGATTTCATCAATAGTGGACTAAATACTTTCAAACATGAAGAGAGCTATCTTTGAGGGGCAGTACTAGATACCTCCAAAGTATAGCAAGAAAAGAAATTGAACCTTCTAGAGGACACTTTAGACTAGCAAGCTTTTGAGAGGGGCTAAAAGAAGATCCTATTGATTTATATCTAGCATGATACTTATCTCCATTAGGTTCCTAGAATTTGTTCAAAATTTTAACCTTTGCTAGAAAAATGCCTCTTACTTCTCTTGATTGAATGTACGAGCCTTTTCTCATTGATATTTCCATGATCAAAATTAGATATTGACTTATTCTTTCTCCCATTAAAGAAAATTCATGAGGGCTTTCACAAGCTATAGAGTTCCAGGTTTACTCATAGCATATTTTTAGACCTATTATAACATGCATAACTATTATTGGAAGCTAGCACTGGTTAAGGTTCTACTTGGACTAGTTCATTTATTATTGGAGTGGATGATCTACTAATAATGTGGTTGATTGTTTTGCCAATTTTGTGATAAAAAATGTTTAGATAAAATTTTCTAAATTTAATAATGTAAATCTAATGGGTTATATTAATGCCTAATAGCTTACTATTTCTTTTTATCTTTTTTAGTGATGGAGTATTCACATGGCTCAAACCAATGGGAATTACTAACCTTGAATAATCACAAATTGGCAAGAATTTTTCATTTTGCATTATGAAGCACTTGATTATTTCTTTTTTGAAGGATTGTTGTGCAGGAATGATGGAAATAGTTAATTAGATGACTGGGGATATGGTGTGGCTTATATGGTTCATTCCTACCTACTATGTTTTCTGTTAGTGAGTTGATTTTTTTTACCAACCCATGCAATAAATAATCACTACCATCTAGGTTCTTGGTGGCCAATTATAGCCTTTCCTTTTGTCTTGGTAGAATCAATTTGGCAAATTGGAGCATTTTTACATTTTGCATTGGTGATTATGATCCTTACTATGTTAGTGCTGCCTATTTCTTACTGTTCACCACTTTTAGTTTGATGCTACTATTTCAAGGAACTATAAATGATTTAAGGGCATTGATAGTGACAAGCATGAAGCCTTAGCTCAAAAAAAAAAGGCATTGGTTAGACAAATTCACTGAGTTTTCTACTTGTCAAGGGATCAACACTTGATGTAGGGGTAATAAGATATCTCATGCTGGTGAGAATTGCCAAGTTAGGAATGTGTAGATGTCATCATTAAAATTGAAGGCCTTTGCATATGGCATTGGCACCAACTAAGACCCAAAAATATTATCAAGGTTGTAACAATAGTGCACATTGATGCAAAGTGTGGCCTCTCTCCCTCTCATATATATATATATATATATATATATATATATATATATATATATATATATATATATATATATATATATATATATATATATATATATATATATATATATATATATATATATATATATATATATATATATATATATATATATATATATATATATATATATATACATATAATATATATATATAACTTATATGTTGATGGAAACTATGTCCTTCTCTCACTGTTTACACATATACACAAAGATACCAAATTGAGCCCCCTTTACTTTGGCACTTATATATTGGAGAAATTAGAAGGTTATCAGAAGATTCTAATTGTTCTTCAATGTTAATATGTTTTGTGGTTTTGAGGGTGATGTGAGTTATTTTGAGTGTTGAGTGTTGTACTAGTGCATTAGAGACAACTTAAGAAAAACAAAAGCTTGGATTTTCTAATTTGGGACAGTCAAAGTGTCCAAGGAGGAAATTGAATGTTTGCATCTATGGACTAGCATAGTTGAAAAGCAAGTTGGTTATGCTAATGTAGGTAAAATTAGTGAGCCCTTTAACATTCTTGGGATGTTTCATATGGACATGGTGTTGGATACAATTGTTCAATTTTGTGTTGTCTTTGATGTCACACAAATGTCATATCAATCATCAGATAGTGTCTATCAAGCTCAGATGGTGCAGAGGCACCTAAATTTCAAGAAGACAAAAATATAAAAGCTAGAGAAGCCATTTGTAATAAGTTGTCAAAGGAGGTCTTAATATGATAAATAATGTAAAAATGTTTATTTAATTGGTGAATGGATCTATTGAAATCCATCTAAAGTCATTTGAGTCATAATGTTGGTCTAGGTTGGGTTTGTATGAAAGTTTTAATGTAAAAAAAATGCATAAAATGCATAAAACATTGTCAAGAATGCAAAAGGGTCAAAAGAATGTAATGGGTTGGTTGAAAGGGTGGTTTGGAAGTTATAACCAACTAAAAAATCTATAAAAATGGATGTAAAGTCAAACCAAAGCATTAATGAAAGGAATAGATACATTTTGAAAAAAATTTGGTAATATCCCAAGTTGTTATTTTGATTGGTTTTCTGTTTTAGTGTTGGTTCCAGGTCTTGTATGACCATGTACATCCTAGAAACCATGTAAATTTTGTATATTTGGATAGAAAAGTGAATAAAATTTCTTTTGGATTTGGTTTGGATTTTTTTCATTTAGAAACGAAGAAGTTATGCAGGTTTTGGCAAAGCTTGTAAATTGCAGATTTGAGAATGACCAACTACAGTCAGATTGAAACGTTTGGTACAGGAATATTTTGGAAAATAAAGACCTCTAAAAATATTCATTGGAAATATACATGAATTAAATTTCATTTTTTTTTATTTTGGTTGTTTTTATATAGATTTGTGAAAGTTATGAAGATTTGAGTGAAAACTGGTTTTTAAATGCCTTCAATGGTGTTGCAGGCAAAGATTTGTGCTTATACATTGATTTATGTATTGGATAAATTAATGGCTTACAGATTTGGAAACTAGAATCATAGATGGATAATGTGGAATTGGTTTGAGATTATTTAAACAAAAAATTTTGAAATATATTTGATGTCCTAGGCAGGGTTACCAGTTTTGTCTCTGGTTTATGATAGAAAATATGGGTCTTGGTTCAGAGTACATAATTCATAATCTTCTTATTGGATTGGTCTTAGATTTGTATATGTTTTAGAACTACTAATTTCGAACAATTCCTCCAAATATTTTTTCAAGAAGATATTTATAATTGAAGTTATGAACAATGCAATCAGACATCGCAATCTGATTGTGTGAGTGAAGATGTTGTCTTTATCGGTGTATAATGTCAGGTTTCTTTGTTGTAATCTTTGAGATGTTCTTGGTTCCTTGAGGGTGTAACAGCATATTGTGAATCCCTTGAGTTGAACTAAGATTCCTTGAAGATAAATACAGAGGGCTCTGCATCAGATTGGTATCAGAGCTTGATATAGTAATGAATATATAGTATGATGAATCCTTCTTCTCATGCTTTTGGTTTGGTATCAGAGCTTGAAGATCTTGAGTGTGTGGGTAGAGCGCCAAGGGAGGCAATCCACACCAGGACCTTGAAGAATTTGTATTTTTTTTGTTGATGAGTTTTGGTTGTAGGTGCTTATCCATCTTGCTGCACATGAAGGTTGGAATGTATGGGTAGACAAGAGAAGGTCTATCATAACCATTCTCCAATGGAGATAAAGCTAGGTAGAAGGTGCATGGCACAAAGAAGGTGAGGCATCTTCCAAGATCTACTGTTGGGTAAGATGAATGGTCAAGGGCCATGGATTGGTCTAGTTGATTGCCAAGAGACTAGGGAGAGAGGCAAAGAGGAGGACTCCTAGATGAGGCATAGGGGAGAGTTTTTTGTGGTGAGTTTGAAGCAGCAATGGTAAAGATGGATCTCTTACTGATAAGGCACCATGGAAGTTTCAGCCATTAATGCTCCACTAAAAGGAGTATTTGAGAAGATGATTTTGAGGACAGTCCTGTGTCCTTAAGGGAAAAGATGATGGTGGTAAAGGCATGAAGAGGCAAAGGAAAAGATGAAGATTTTGATCTAATATTTTTTCTTGCAGGTTATTGATTCCATGTTTCCAAGGGACTTGGAAACTTTTCAAGGTTGGGAGTATGGTGCAGAGGCACCTAAATTTCAAGAAGACAAAAATATAAAAGCTAGAGAAGCCATTTGTAATAAGTTGTCAAAGGAGGTCTTAATATGATAAATAATGTAAAAATGTTTATTTAATTGGTGAATGGATCTATTGACATCCATCTAAAGTCATTTGAGTCATAATGTTGGTCTAGGTTGGGTTTGTATGAAAGTTGTAATGTAAAAAAAATGCATAAAATGCATAAAACATTGTCAAGAATGCAAAAAGGGTCAAAAGAATGTAATGGGTTGGTTGAAAGGGTGGTTTTGAAGTTATAACCAACTAAAAAATCTATAAAAATGGATGTAAGGTCTAATCAAAGCATTAATGAAAGGAATAGATACATTTTGAAACAAATTTGGTAATATCCCAAGTTGTTATTTTGATTGGTTTTCTATTTTAGTGTTGGTTCCAGGTCTTGTACGACCATGTACAGCCTGGAAACCATGTAAATTTTGTATATTTGGATAGAGAAGTGAATAAAATTTCTTTTGGCTTTGGTTTGGATTTTTTTCATTTAGAAATGAAGAAGTTATGCAGGTTTTGGCAAAGCTTGTAAATTGCAGATTTGAGAATGACCAACTACAGTCAGATTGAAACGTTTGGTATAGGAATATTTTGGAAAATAAAGACCTCTAAAAATATTCATTGGAAATATACATGAATTAAATTTCATTTTTTTTTATTTTGGTTGTTTTTATATAGATTTGTGAAAGTTATGAAGATTTGAGTGAAAACTAGTTTTTAAATGCCTTCAATGGTGTTGCAGGCAAAGATTTGTGCTTATACATTGATTTATGTATTGGATAAATTAATGGCTTACAGATTTGGAAACTAGAATCATAGATGGATAATTTGGAATTGGTTTGAGATTATTTTAAAAAAAAATTGTGAAATATATTTGATGTCCTAGGCAGGGTTACCAGTTTTGTCTCTGGTTTATGATAGAAAATATGGGTCTTGGTTCAGAGTACATAATTCATAATCTGCTTATTGGATTAGTCTCAGATTTTGATATGTTTTATAATTACTAATTTGGAACAATTAATCCAAATATTTTATCAAGAAGATATTTAGAATTGAAGTTATGAACAATGCAATCAGACCATCGCAATCTGATTGTGTGAGTGAAGATGTTGTCTTTATCGGTGTATAATGTCAAGGTTCTTTGTTGTAATCTTTGAGATATTCTTGGTTCCTTGAGGGTGTACCAGCATATTTTGAATCCCTTGAGTTGAACTAAAATTCCTTGAAAATAAATACAGAGGACTCTGCATCATTAGAAGGTCAGCAAGGCAAAGGACAATGTCTACCCTGCTTAGAAGGTCAGCAAGGCAATAAACAGTGCCTACCGAGCCCAAAAGGTTAGTAAAGATAGTTTGCAGTGTCTACCAAGTAGATTGTTGATTACTGAGCTTTCAAGGTAATCAAAGAAATTTAGTTCTTACCAAGCTCACTCAGTAATCAAAGAAAATGTGGCAGAAATAGTTCTTACCGAGTTCACTCGGTCATCAAAGGTAATTTGGAAGAACCAATTCTTACTGAGCTCACTCAGTCATCAAAGGTAATTTGGAAGAAGTAGTTCTTATTGTGGGATTCAGTTCTTACCAAGTAAACTTAGTAGCCAAAGGATTTTATGGATATTGCAATGTTAACCAAGTTAAGAAGGTTAACTCAAAAAAAAATTTGAAGCAGTATTTACCAAGCAGGCTCAGCCAATAAAGGATTTCACTATTTTATGAAATAATGTTTATTTGTTTAGAGTTATATCTATAGCCGACTGATGTATGGTTTATTGGTAAATGTAACATGTGAATGAGCTGACCTGACAATCCAAATGGTATAAGTAAGAGGTCAAGTTGTGAATTCTAAGTGTGTGGAAGATGAAAAAAAGTGGAATTAATGAGATATGAAGACTGATTATTGTGGAAGAAAATTTGAAGGATGATCAAAGATCATTGAGGAGCAGTAGAGCCATATTTGATCAAGAAGGATCTAATGAACCAAAATAGAGACATGTAATTAGAAAATTTAGTTGCATCTTATTCAGGTCAATTCATTGTTGCTTTCTAACCACTATAGCAGTGATTTCAAATCTCTTAACATGGTTTAGCAGCCATTTTGTAAATCCTCTAACAAGGTGATAGTTCAGTTGAATTGTTCTAAAGACCTCTAGCAAGGCCACTCCTAATAGGGTGATTAAATCCTCTAACAAGGTCACACTTAATAGTGTGTATTGTAACCTTTAACAGGGTTGGCTCCTAACAGGGCTCACTTCAAAAGAGTGAAAAATTGGTGACTAGTTACTTGGTGGTTTTTCCCATATTAGATTTCCACATTAAATCTGGTGTCTCTTGTGTTCACTTTTTTTTAGTTACATGCATGAATGCTTGAAGATAAGTAATAATTTAATTTACCAATTAGCATTTGTTTACCAAGTATAAGCAGTAACTAGATCTTTAAGACATCTAAGGGATTTGTGGATTAATTTTTGTTGGTAACTGATTCACCCCCCCTCTCAGTTACTCTATCCTTAATCCCAACAATTGGTATCAGAGCTATTGGTGCTTATAGTAAAAGATTTCAAGGATCTAAGCTAAAGATCAGGATTTCTTACAAAAGGAAAATTCCAAGACTTAATAGGGACAACTTTTTAGCATGGCAAGGTTTGATGAGGCTTCATCTGGCTTCTATTGGTGATACAGGGCTAAAGTACCTTGATGAAAAATATGAAGAACCTTCTGGTACATTATCTATCAATTTTATTTCTAAAAAGAAGACTCACAATAACATGATGATAGTTATAGCATATGTTCTAAGTTATGAAGAATTTGATGACATCAAGGATTGCAAAATTGCCTTTGAAATGTGAAACAAGCTGAAAGAGATCTATGGAGGAGATGATAATGTGAGAAGAGCCAAAGTAGAAAGTTTGAGAGGAAATTTGATCAAGTGAGGATTAGAGAGGATGAAAATATTGCAAAGTATGTTGAAAGAGTTAAAGCATGTGTTAGTGAAATCAAAGCATCTGGAGGAAAAATCAGTGAGGAGACAGTTATAACTAAAGTTCTTAGAACTCTACTTCTCATTTATGCAATCAAAGTCTTTGCAATTCAAGAAAGGAGATGTGAGGAAAATCATAAAATAAATTTAGAGGCCATAGTTTGAAGATTGACTTCATTTGAGCTAGACAACTATGACAATTATTTTCAGCTACCAAGAACATTGAATCAGCATTTGAAGCCAAGCTTTCACTCAAAGAAAAAGGGAAAAAGATGAAGGATCCACAATCAGATAGTGATGAAGAATTAGATCAAAGTTTAGATAATGATTTTGAAGTGGTTGAAGCTCTACTAGCAAGAAAAATTCAAAAGGCAAAGGGAAATATAGAGGTAAGGTTCCTCTAATCTATTTCTCTTATGAAGAAATTGGACATATTGATGCTAGGTGCCCAAATAAGTAGAACAAAGATGAGAAGAAAGGTCACAAGTACAATGGAAAGAAAGACTTCAAATCATACAAGGATAAAGGTAAGAAAACATGCTTTATGGCTAAAGATTCTAATGATTCTGATGGTGGCAGTGTAAGATTTGGTAACAATGAACCTTGTTGTATAAGAGGAAAAGGAAGAATCTCACTAACCAAGGAACTTGTATGTGATAATGCATACTAGGTAGAAGGACTAAAGCATAATTTTTTGAGCGTGGCAAAGCTACTCAATAATGGATTCAAAGTATAATTTATGCATGGAAAAGAAAGATTACTGGATGGCAAAGGAAATTTGATTGGATCAGGCACTCAAACAAAAGGAAATTTATTTTATCTTGAACTTGGTGAATGTTCATGTTTCATTGCTCAAATTGAAGAAATTTTCTTATGGCATAGGAGGTTGTGTCATGTAAACTTTGACAACTTAATAAAAATCAGTAAATTCAGGAAAGTAAGAGGTATTCCTAACATAAAGAAACATGACGTTGGTCTATGCAAGAATTGTCAAATTGGTAAAATGAGAAAGACTAGTTTTAAAAACAAGAACTATTAGACTAAAGAAGTTCTAGAAATTGTGCATACTAATTTGTGTGGACCTATTGGCATTGAAAGTTATACTAGTCAAAAAAATTTCATTCTGTTTGTTGATGATTATTCAAGAATGATGATTGTCATGTACCTTGGAGAGAAATCAGAAGCATTTGAAAAGTTCAAATGGTATTTGGCTAGAGTAAAAAAGGAAATAGGCAAGAGACTGAAATGCTTAAGGTCTGATAGAGGTGGTGAATTCATTTCACATGAGTTCAATAACTTTTTCATTGAAAGGGGAATCAAAAGATGGGTTTCAGGACCTAGAACTCCTGAACAAAATGGAATAGAAAAAAGAAGGAATATATCTATAATGGATTGTGCAAGAACCTTAATGATTGAGAAAGGCATTGCTATCAAATACTGGAAGGAAGCTATCAACACTACAGTTCATACCTTGAACTGAGTACAACTGAAAATGGACTCATTTAAAGACCCTATGAGTTGTGGTATGACTACAAACCCAATGTAAGTTATCTAAAAGTATTTGAAAGAAAGTGTTACATTTTGAAAGAATCTAGAAAAGGTAAATTTGATGTAAAAAGTGATGAAGAAATATTTTTGGGATACTCTTGCAAATGCAAAGCATATATATGTTTGAACTTATCTACTCACAATGTCATAGAAAGTGCACATGTCAAAGTTGATGAGTTTGTAGAAAAGACATAAGAAGAAAGCAAAAAGGAACCTAAAGACTATAGAAGATTTGTTTACATTGAACCTGATACAATGCCAAGTATACCTATTATTCAAGAATCCACAACTCTAGAATCTTCAATTACCGAGTCATAGGAAGTTCAAACTGAACTAATGCCTCTCAAGTTGCAAGAACCTATGCAAGAACTCAAGTTGCAAATAGAAGCTATGAAATCAACATCTACCATGCTCTAGCAACCAGATCTAGAACAAGAAGTTGAAACACAGAAGGATAACAGTGCAAGTCATTCAAAAGGCAAGGATCCCATGTTAGCCAAGTATGTTAGAAAATATCATGCACTAGATCAGATCATTAGTGATAAATTAGAAGGAAAAATGACAAGAAGTAAGTTGAAAGGCACTTGTTTACTTGCTAATTTTGAACCTAAAAATGTCAAAGATGCACTAGACAATGAAAGTTGGATTGAAGCTATGAGTGAAGAGATATAATAGATAGAGAAAAAAAAGACATGGACTCTTGTACCAAGACCCAAAGACAAAAATGTGATTCGAACAAAGTGGATATTCAGAAACAAACTAAATGAAGATGGTAAGGTATCAATGAACAAAGCTAGACTAGTATGCAAAGGATACTCTCAAGAAGAAGGTGTAGACTATGAAGAAACTTTTGCTCCTGTTACAAGATTGGAAGGTGTCAGAACCTTACTTGCATATGCTGCATTCAAAGGATACAAAGTTTATCAGATGGATGTTAAGTCAACATTTCTCAATGGAATATTGGATGAAGAGGTTTATATTGAACAACTTGAAGGTTTTGTTGATCTAGACAAGAAGGACATGGTTTGAAAATTGCATAAAGCATTATATGGTCTAAAACAAGTCCCTAGAGCATGGTATGAAAGATTGCATAACTATCTTATTTAGATTGGTTTTCAAAGAACTAATGATAAAAATAGTTTTTACATAAAGGAAGGACCAGATAATAAGATTTTTTTGGCACAAATATTTGTAGATGATACTTTGTTCATAGGAAATGATGATCTTTGCAAAAAAAAAAAAATTAGAACAAATGAACAAAGAATTTGAAATGTCAATGTTTGGTGAGATAAAATTCTTTGTTGGTCTTCAAATTTAGTAGAATAAGAATGGCATTTACATCACTCAATCTAAATACATCAAGGAGATACTAAAAAAGTTTGGTATGGAAGACTGCAAACCAGTTGGGACTCCTATGTGTACTAGATTAAAACTCACCAAAGATGATGAATCAAAAGAAGTGGATCAAACATTGTATAGATCTATGATTGGAAAGTTGCAATATGTAGTGCATAAAAGACCAGACGTTGCCCTTGTAGTAGGAATTGTAGCAAGATTCTCAGTAAAACCAAAAGAAAATCACATGATGGCAATCAAAAGGATCATGAGATACTTAAAAGAAACTGAAGATTATGGATTATGGTATAAACTTGGAGGAAAACTAGATTTAAAGTTGTTCATTGATGTAGATTAGGCAGGAAATATTGATGATAGAAAAAGAACAAGTGGAGGAGCTTTCTTTCTCAGAAAAAAGGTTGGTTTCTTGGACAAGCAAAAAGCAAAATTGTACATCTCAATCCACAACAGAGGCTGAATATGCTGTAGCAGTAGTAAATTGCTCAAACATTGTGTGGTTTAAACAATTATTGGAAGGTATGAAGCAAGAAATCAAAGAACCAATTGTTATTTTTTGTGATAACACAAGTGAAATTAACATTTCCAAGAATCTAGTGATGCATTCAAAAACCAAGCACATTACCATAAAATATCACTTTGTTAGAGAATTAGTGCAAGAAAAGGAAATAAGATTGGAATATGTGCATACAAAAGAACAAATTGTTGACATATTCACAAATCCTTTACCTAAGGATGCATTCTTCTATCTAAGAGGTAAGTTAGGGGTCATTCCCATATCTGAAGCTCACTAAAATACAGTTTTAGTGATGCATCAACAGGAACCGAATTGAAGATCTATTAGTTGATGCAGCAATCCAATGAAGACATTGCATATGAATTAGTACATCAGGTATAATACTATTCAATTGTTTTGAGTTGTCTTTGGCATGTGTTGTTAAAGAGAGAGAATATACTGTCATATCTTTCTAAAATTTTCAAATACTAAGAGTTTGTGTAAGAAGGAGAGATTATTATGAAAGAGGGAGTTTTTTATTCTTTCATTAAAAGACTTCTTTTCAAATTTCATTCTGTTATGACATGTTGTGTTGCCATCAATGCCAAATAGGGAGATTGTTGGATACATTTGTTCAATTATGTGTTTTCTTTGATGTCACACAAATGTCATATCAGTCATCAGATAGTGTCTACCAAGCTTAGAAGGTCAACAAGGCAAAGGATAGTGTCTACCGAGCTCAGAAGGTTAGTAAGGCAATAAATAGTGTCTACCAAGCCCAAAAGGTTAGTAAAGATAGTTTGTAGTGTCTACTAAGTAGATAGTTGATTACGGAGCTTTCAAGGTAATCAAAGAAATTTAGTTGTTATCGAGCTCACTCGGTAATCAAAGAAAATGTGGCAGAAATAGTTCTTACCAAGTTCACTCAGTCATCAAATGGAAGAAGCAATTCTTACCAAGCTCACTCGATCATCAAAGGTAATTTGGAAGAAGCAGTTCTTACCCTGGGATTCAGTTCTTATTGAGTAAGCTCGGTAGCCAAAGGATTTTAAGGATATTGCAATGTTAACCAAGTCAAGAAGGTTAACTCAAGAAATTTTTGGAAGAAGTATTTACTAAGCAGGGTCAGCTAGTAAAGGATTTCACTATTTTATGAAATAACATTTATTTGTTTAGAGTTATATCTATAGTTGATTGATGTATGGCTTATTGGTAAATGTAACATGTGAATGAGTCAACCTAAAAATTTGAATGGTATAAGTAAGAGGTCAAGTTGCAAATTCTAAGTGTGTGAAAGATGAAAAAAAGTGGAATTAATGAGATATGAAGACTAATTATTGTGGAAGCAAATTTGAAGGATGATCAAAAATCATTGAGGAGTAGTAGAGCCATATTTGATAAAGAAGGATCTAATGAAGCAAAATTGAGACCTGTAATTAAAAAATTCAATTGCATCTTGTTCAGGTCAATTCATTGTTGCTTTCTAATCATTGTAGCAGTGATTTTAAATCTCTTAACAGAGTTGGTTTAACAACCATTTTGTAAATCCTCTAACAAGGTGACATTTTAGTTGAATTGTTCTAAAGACCTCTAGCAAGGCCACTCTTAATAGGATGATTAAATCCTCTAACAAGGTCACACCTAATAGTGTGTATTGTAACCTTTAATAGGGTTGGCTCCTAATAGGGTTCACTTTAGAAGAGTGAAAAATTGGTGACTAGTTACTTGGTGGTTTTTTCCATATTGGGTTTCCACGTTAAATTTGGTGTCTCCTGTGTTCAATTTGTTTTTAGTTACATGCATGAATTCTTGAAGATAAGTAATAATTTAATTTACCAAGTTATAGCATTTGTTTACCTAGTATTAGCAGTAACTAGATCTTTAAGACATCTAAGGGATTTGTGGATTAATTTTTTTTAGTAACTGATTCACCCCCCCTCTCAGTTACTCTATCTTTAATCCCAATAGTTGAAGTCTCTGCAACCTTATTTTGATGTGGAATATGCTGATTATAGTAATCTTATTTTTCACCGGATTCGACATTTGGGTCACTCATGCTATTTGTTTCTTGTGGTTGGTTTTAGATTTCTTGGCTCTAGTAACTATTTGGATATATGATTGCTCCATTGAGTTGTGACCCTTTTTTGTTGGCCTAGTTTTCTTCTTGATATTTTGACTTCAACACTGAGTTTTCTAAGATCATGTTAGGTTAATGCTTCATTTTTGGGGGGATGTGCCCTTGGGATGGGTGAATGTGTTCTTAAGATGCTAATTATAGCTAAGTTACTAGTTTGGGTGTGGGTGCATATACCCAATACGTGACTATGTGAAATTTCTTTTAGGGGTTTGAGTGTGTATGGGTACATGTGTTTGTGTGTGTGTGTGTATGCATGTATGTATTATTTTTATAAAATATAAGAGAAATATGCAGAATAGTAAAACTAAATTCTAAATCTATCACTATTTCTTTATGTATCCAAGATAAATTCTTTGTTTAGGCAAGAGCCTACAACACAATAGTAAATTGTGAGCCTCTCATCTATGAGGTCTTGGGTTGAAGTCTACTCAAACCTAAACACAATAATAATTAATATCCAAAAATAATAATATATAATAAATATTCTAGGCTTTGGCCATTTACCAATCAAAAAAATAATATAAAAAATTCTCTGTGCAACATATATGTATTTGAATACAAATTCTTTTTATCTTTAGTACATTCTAAATAGAACTTTCAGTCTTCTTTTCACCCATAATTTTCATGAAATTAATTGCACATATCATTCTTGTGATAATTTCAATCTCATAACATAGGTATAGATTATTCTTTTTCTCCACAAATATTTTTAACCCACCCTAACTTTCTTCTTCTCAAGTTTATCTGACCTCCTTTTATAGAAGTTTCTCATATCACATGGTTAGAAAAAAGTTACAATAAGTTTGTAACTCCTAAACTGATAGTGTGAGATCATTTCCATTGGATATGATAACTTAAATTTGAGTAGTGAAAGATATAACAAATATGTAACTGTAAAGGACTGGACAAAGCATTATTAAAATTTTCACCACTTATATTTACTAAATTGATTTCTTATCATGCTTCCCTTGGTACACCCATAGTCCCAGCATGTGACCACATAGACACCTGAACCAAGTATGGGGCTTCTGGACACAAATCCTGCAACATAGAATTATAGAGACAAGTGCTCTTTGCATGCACAATCTCTCTTTGGAATATTTCATTTTGTTATTGTAGTTAAATAGGTATTTGTGGACATGTTATAATTGGTGGAAAAGGTTTTTGAGGCACGTAAATCTTTATATTCACTATTTAAGTAAAATGTGCTCTATTTCCATTTGAAGCTATAAAGAAGAGATAAATCTAATATTTACTTCATTCTTAAGGATTGAAGGATAACTTGATGTGTCTTATTAGATTATAATCTAAATTGTGCAGTTAAATAGAATTACTATGCCTAAATTTCATTGACATCACATGTTATAAATTTCATTCATAATTTTTTATATTAAGAGGAATGTTAACATTTTGTTTTAATTTATTTGAAAGATTCCTTAAGACTACACTAAAAATAGTCATGCACAAAAATTTAGTCAAAAGGTTGAAAATCTTGTATAATTATTGGCAGCACAAGGAAACATAGGAAGAGATTTAGTAATGAGAAATGATAGTCTATAAATGCATTTGGAGATGGTAAATTAAAAAAATAATGCTTTGGTAGAATGTTTTTCAGCTAAAGAGTTAGTTTTAAGTTTCAATTCATATTTTCAAAATCAAAGAACATTTGAAGGTACTTGTACAATTTTTTATATGCAGTTTAAGGTATAATAACTCTTAAAAAATTCATGGATTTACTAAATGTGCTATGAATGCTACTTGTCTAATAATAAGTTTGTAAGGTTGCACTAGTAAGGATTAGGTCAAATATTTAAACCTTTGAACAAGCAATCATTTGACAAATTGGTAATAGAGAGGTGACTCATTCAAATGAGAATGAGCTTTTGAAAAAGGAGAAAATGGTCTTTTCTGGATATACTATAGTGGAGACTTTTAAAAATTGTTATCCACCAAAAATATAGATCAATTTTGCATGAATTGCATCTATGTCTAGCTCTTCTTTTTTTCCCTTTCTTTGCCTCTTCCATCTTGTAGTGGATAATTTGTACCCAATCTCTTTTCCATTTTAAAATTTTTGTAGTGATCTTAACTAGAATTTTTTCTCTTTGGTTGTACCACTTAACATGCCTTATATTTTTAATTAACATTTTATAAAATATATCAAAGTTAAATACTATTTATCAACTTATCTCATTAACATTCATGGCTAGTAGGTTATGAGGAAGGGTGAGGAGTCGAATGAGTTCTAGGAATATTTTGCTAGCTATTAAGGGGTTGTTTATTATAATTCTTTTCCTAGGAAAGTGGTGGCTAATGAATGAAAATGTATCATTACAATACCATTCAATGTAATCTCATTTAAAGGGAAAGGAAAAATAGCTTCCTTTCTCAGGTCAATTTTTAATCTCTTTGTAAGTCTTTTAATGTTAACATTTGATGCTCTTGATTTTATGTCTTCTATGTTCATTTCTTATCGCATATATAATGTTAAATGGTTATATGAATTTTAATGTGTTTCTAATCTAGAATATGAATTTACAATAGCAGGCTAGAGCTTCAACATTTATTTCATAAAACTGAACATTTTGGTAGACTCTTTAGCAACAATATAGATTGTGATTGAGGGAGACACTTAGCACAATTCTTGAAACTAGTTTTTATTTTAACAACTTAATTGGCAATGCAATTTTTGTGTATGATATTTTCAATTGTAGATTGACCAAACTTTTTTAGAAACCATAGGAATGAGAGTTGATATTCTAATCGGTAGTCTTTCTAATGCATATGTTGGGAAGCAATGGTCCTTTACTTAAGTAGGAAATTGTGGTAGGAATTTGTTATGGCAACACCTAATGTCTTATTATCAAAATATCCTTTGTTATGCTTCCTTCAATGCAAAATAAATGGAATTCTTTTTAGATTCTAGAGAATTACTCAACTTTGGTTATTTTATTTATATAGATAAGATGCACAGTAATCAATAGAAGCTTGATCTCAGATTTGACAAATTTTGATGGGTTTGACTAGTGCATAAATATTGTTTGATGTTTTCTTTGAATTAGTGTCTCTAGTGGTATTAAAATCTTTTGGCTTAGAGATACCACCTCTGTGGTGTAAGTTCATCCAAGATTTGCACTTGGCCTCTACTATTGTTAGTTATTAGATTTTTTGCTATTGGTACAAAATAATGGGATTTTATGACTGTCCAATTGGCCAGACAACTAGAATGAACAAATTTTGGGGTTTTAATGCTCATCAGGGTTTAGAGTTGATATGCATTCAAATTTAAATGATAATGCAATTAAAATTTTAGCACCTTTGTTTATTAATCTCCTCATTCCTTTTTCAACTTAGATTCTTCTATTCTAGTATCCTCTATTAGTTGCTTTCTCAGCACTTAACATTTAAGCATCAATTTTTTCTTTTTCATCAAGGGATCTCTCCCATACTAGACAATCATTCTCAAGGAGATCTATGGATTTGTAAGGGACCCATTCATAATCTACATTGCCAACTTAAAGGTAAAACTTTTTCAGAGTCATTGATCTAATTCAAGGTCCATGCAGCTCTATATATATTCTTGTTTTAGATTATGGTAAAAGCAAGTTTTGAAGGGACCCCAAAACCCTTTAACAAACAAACAAAAAGATAAAGCAATATAGCCCAACCAGGAAAAAACTTGCAACAAATTGAAGAACAATATCAAAATTAGGTTTTACAGGGACCTAAAACCACTAAAAAAGTCCAAGAACAAACTTACCCAGGTTTTACAGGGACCTGGAACCACAAACAGTCTAAACTATATAAAAAAACTAGAAACCAGGACCAGAGACCCCAACCAGCGACCAAAACCAGACAGGCACCAAACCAGAGAACCCACCCTAGTGCCACTATTGCAACTCTAGGATCATTTTAGCTACTTCCTTACCAATAGCAGTAGTCTCTTGAGTGGAAATAGCACCCATTGTAGTGGCAACTTTCATAGCACTCTTCCTCGAGCTCTGCCTTATTCTTTTGCTCGGACCCTCAACCGAAATGATATCTTCATTCGCCCTTTTGCCTAGGTTAGCAGTGGCTGCCCAAATACTTGAGGTGACCTATTCCATTTTAGTGCTACTCTCCTTGATTAACATTGTGAGTTTTTGCTCATAGTTGTTAAGTTTTTTTGGGATATCTCCCATTTGTCCTTCCATATGACTAAGTTTAGCATTGATAGTATCCAGGTTATGTTGCAGAATTTCCACCTTTTTCTTCAAACCCATTATTTCATTGTAGATCCAGGAATCAACCTTGAGACTGGTGTCGGCTTTCTCCTTAGCAAAATGTAAGAAGGTAAGCATGGTGTCCCTCTGGATATCATCACAATCATCTTCAGCAGTCTCGTGTGGGGGGGAGCAGATATTGTCATTGATATCCTCCATATCTATTTGATCCTCCTTTCGTCCCTCGGCATAGTCCTCATGATGAGTAGAGTCCTTCCTTTTTTCTTCCTCTATCCCCTTAACATGAGAAGTAGTAATAGTCGTATAGTCCTCCTTATTCTTCTCAGTAGGATTCCCGACATTATTATCTTCCACTTTCTTACCCCCACTAGAAATAACCTGGTTACCCTCATTATTAAAGTTACTCTGTTCAAAATTACCTTCACTATTATTTTCCTCTTTTCCTTTTTCATTATTATCTTCAGTCTCTGGATACCCGACCAAATTAGAACTTAACTCTCCAGTTTCAGTATCATCCTCATCCTCAGCTTTCCAATTCTCATCCTATATATATTCTTGTTACTTCTCCTCCTAAAGTTAGTTTAGAAGAACATATATACTTTCTAAAGAAATTGTGCAATATTTAAACACATAACCAATCCATAACTCATGTGGAATGGTATATAGGTAGTTCCATATGGGGGTTTTGGATGCCAGTTCCTCTATAGACTTGAAACCAATATGCCAATGCTTAATTAATATCAACATTTCTTTAAAAAATGGTATTCTTGAAGAGCATATCTTTATTTAAATCATAAATAAAATTCACAATAATATATTCTCTTGCACTTGACCTAATATTGTAGTTTATGTTGGTTTTCTAATTTTTTAAACCCTTGGGAGGAATCCATGGATATTACCTTCTAGTTAATCAATTTATAGCTCACAACTTCTTCCATTTCATGACCCCTCTAAGAAGGAAGGTCTTATTTTATGCTTAGATCCAAAATTCTTTGTTTGTGGTTTTCCTGATTTTCTTTTCTTTTCATTACAATGTTCTCTTATCAAAAAAAAATATCTTGTGATAATTTTTTGGTCTTAATACTTAAAAATATAAGAAGAGAGAAAAAAAAATCAATCCTGTAAGAAATATAACTACTTGCAATGAAAAACATTCTCATCTCTTCCAACTAGAATGCACTATCTAAATGACTAGATACTTGAGTGACCAAACACATTAGGTTACTGAAATGAGCATTATGAGGTAACTAATACAATATTATTCCTCTTCTTCTAGTACCATTACCTCTTTTTGTCCAAGTCCACTATTTCTTCTCCACTTTTCTTCAAGTGTTGTACACACCTTCCATAAATCAGATTCATCTATGTTATTTTGTGCTTCTTTATTCTCCTCATTTCCTTTATTAGCCTTCTCATCACATGCCTTCATCAAGGGCTCTTGTGCCTCTAATAGCATTTGAATCAAGCATAAAACTATCTTCAAGAGTTTTATAGCCAATAAAGATGGTAGCTTTGTAAAGATAAACATGGTATAATATGAAGAGTTAACATACAATGCCACTTTCTTGTACCATACCTGAGCAAGTGCATCACACACTTGGAGCCCCTTTTGGGGATAACCATCTATTGTCAATAACTAGTTTAACAAAAAAAACTTTTTTTTTATATGAATGGTCATTCAACATTAAGATTTTTTTCAATTGATATGTCTTAATATTATTTTTTCTTCTTGAGAAAAATCTTGTCATCAAATTTAGGAGTATGTTGGTTAGAGATAGGACTCATGTCCTTTAGTTTTATTGGTAGCAAGCACTGAGATATAAGACCAATATATAATTTAATTGAAAGGATAAATAGATTGTCTCATGATGCTAGTTTCCATTAATTCTTTTTGGCTTTTATACTAGATTATAATTCATGCTCGACATTTCAAACTAATAAAATTTAAATGAACTAAATTTAAAAGCTCTCAAAAGTGGTGGATTTGTGATATTCAAAGCTTATGATTTTTGGAATGAAATTTTCATATGTTAAGTATTTTATTTTTCATTTTAATTTATGATACTTTTATTTGTATCTATAGCAACATGGTGTTTTATTTGCAACGTTGCAACATTTTACAATTTAGAAGTTTCCTATACACTTAAAAATTTATAATCTTTTAAAATGATGTTGTAAAACCTTGTTGGAGAAAAATATGACTTTGGACTACTTCTATATTTATTGTAGGTGACTAAGGTTCTTGTACAAGCTAGCATTGAATCATCCTACTTTATTGTGGGTATCAATTTCACAAAAAGAAATGAGTAGACAAGTTTTCCTCTGCCCTATCAATGATTTAATTTTTTTGTTGGTTTTAGAAATGTTTCATGTAAAGTTGTATAGCTTTTCTGATTTTCCTTGGTTTCAGTTGGTAGCTCTATAAGCTTTCTTCTCTTTGTTTCAATAGAAATAAAGCTATTAGTATGGATCTTAGGTACAAAGTCTTTTAATTAGTGAAGTTTACACCATCTTGGAGATAATCCAAATCCTTATGAATAAGAAATTTCAATTATTGGACAGACCTTGTCTTCTTTTGACAAGGACAACTCAATCCTGTGTTTTGGTTTTGGGGATGGTAAGTTTCAAACTTCTTTTCATATTATCGTTCCAATTCGTTTTCATATGACACTTTATAAAGTCCACAAGAGACAAAGTGAAAATTCTATCACTAACAATACATCCTTATTGCATCATATAGCTTCAACTCATGACTAGTAGGTGTTAAGTTTCTATTGAGATGGTAATTTATTTAATGGATTTGAAGAAGCACTAAGACGATGCAAGGAAATAGTCCCCAATAACAACTTTCTAGTTAGTAAGGATTTTTATTTGATTAAGCTTTGATGTTTATGATAAAATGTAAATGTAGAATTCCATGTGTATTGAAGTCTTGGGATCAAAAAGTATGTCTTTCTAGAATGATTGATTAGGTTCATATTTATATTGTTCATATATGCAGTAGGTATTGAATATAGTTATGTCATTTACTAATGTATTTCATATTTTTATTTTTCTATTAGGGCCAACATCTTTTGCACAAATAATCAAACTAGTGATTCATATTGTGGAGCAAAGTGGGGGGCAATACCATTTTCTTTTGATAATTGTAGATGGGTAGGTTGTATATCATTTATTTATGCTTCTTTTCAAATGTACAATTAATTTAACAAATTGAAACTCCTTTCATCTTGTTGGATAAAAAGAATTTAGTTAATATAATTCTTGAATCATATGTAACATACACTTACACTACACACATTCTCCTTATTATTTATGCTTTTACCCATCCTTAAACTCATCTAATGCAAGTTAAATATTTATAAGTAACAAGAAGAATCGACTCTAAAAATAGTAATCCTAGGCCACAAGAATAGAATAAAATCAATGCAATAGTGCAAGAAAAGCAATCCCATGTACATTATTTTGTTGTATTTTCAATGCTAATAACTATTCTATAAACTTGTAGCTATAATGCAAGAATTGTTACAACTCGTGCGATGAATATCTGCAATTCTATCCTAATTTATTCCATATAGTTTTATTTCAAATAAAGTTGAAGTTAAATCCCTTCCTACCAACTAGGGTAAACTTTAAGAAAGTCACCTCAAAAAAAGGATATAAATTATTGGCAAATCTTTCATTATTTAAAAAAATATATATATTTCTATTGGCAAATTTCTCAAATTTTTATTCTAAATATGATTAATATTGATGATTATTTTTTAATCATATTTTTTTGTTTAAAATATTGATGAATCTCAATAATAATAGGAAGCTCATTAATCACCATGGAATATTACAAATCAAAATTGAACATTTTTTTACCTCATGGAATATTATGAGGATTGTTACACATACTTTAAATCAATAGTGAAAATTAAATATTTGTGATATATCCCTAAAGTAACTAATAGTTATGATAATTATTCATAAGTTCAATTTAATTTCTCCAATAATATATTATATTTAGGTGACTCAAATCTAATCATGTAATGAATATTGTGGAAAATATTTGAATTTAAAATTTTTAATAAAATAAATTATTGAGAAATTTTAAATATTCTAGAACTAAATTTTATAAAACTATGGCGATTCAAGTTGTATCGAATCTTAAGTTATTAGCCAAATTACTAGCCAAAAAATTCTAAAATTAGCCAATTTGCAAATATTAGCCACTAAAATATACCTTGCTACCATCACCCATAAACATCCTTTTCATCATTTGTATTGATGTTGTCACCTCAAAAAAAAATTTATTCTTATTTATCCAAGAAAGCACACAAAATTGTAGCCCAATACAATTCAAATACAAATGCTCTTACAATGCTCTCTCAACTTCACAATATCTACCACTGACTACCATGTAGAAAATAATCTAATATTTGCATTTATACATCCTTTATGTAGTTTGTATATACAAATTTGTCATCTTGTCTATGTGGATGCCATTACATCTATGGGTGTTAAGCATTTCTTTTGGCCCTCAATCATAGTGACATGATGTTGAGCAGTATATTTGTGTGCAGCTCTTTCCATTTCTGGTAGTGGAGGCTCATTCAAAAGTGCTCAATTGTTTCTTTTCCACCTAAATAAATGAACCATAAAATTTCAATTATAAGAAATTAGATGATATATTAAATAACAAGAATTTAAAATATAAGAACCAAGACAATGTAGAAAATTACACATTGTATGATCATTTTTAAAAGGGTGCTAGCTCAATGGAAGAGCACCTTCTTTACAAGTAGATAGATGGTGGTCTGATTCCTTTGTGCCCTATTATGACCAAATACACTATTACATATGCTACTAAATATTTGAACAAATATATTGCTAGATACTTTACTAAATATACCACTAAACATGTGACTAAATATACTAAATATGTGACCAAATATATGATAAAATATGCTACTAAATATACTACTAAATATGTGACTAAATATACTATCAAATATACAACTAAATATGTGATTAAATATAATACTAAGTATGTGGCTAGCCATATGATTAAATCAACTAGTAAATCAATTACTAAATATACCACTATATATACTACTAAATATACCACTGAATCAATGATCACAATCATAGATCAAATACATGACTAAATTTGCTTAGTAGTAAATTTAGTAGTGTTATAAATGATTGGATATTAACTACTATTAGTCACATGTGTAATACCCCAAAATTGGCACATTGCCATGCTAAACCAATTCTGGTCTATTTAATCAATCTTAAAGTCCTATTTTACTAGGCAATGCTAAACCAATTCTGGTCTATTTAATCAATCTCAAAGTCCCATTTTATTAGGCAATTCTAAATTCTAATAATCCCTACTTGGCCTAAGTGTCAACTGCAAAAAAAATCCTAATCTACATTAATTACATATGCTATTTAATTCCTAAGTATAACAAAATTAGCAAAGGTAAACCTATTAATAAATTTAATTTAATTATGAGTCATGACAAGTTAATTAAATTAAATTATCCCTTTTGCTAATATACATCAAAGGAATTAAATTTATTTGATTTAATTAAATATATCCTCATCTTAATTATTAAGTTTCATTATTCAATTAATTAAGATTATGTGTTTATAAGGTCATATTCAATAATCAAATATACTCTCCAAATTCTCTCATTGGTTCAGAAATGGAAACTTTGAGTGAACTCGAATTGGAAAGGGAATTGATTCACTTAACTCTTTCTCACACTCAAAAGTGAATTAGTTAATTTCATTTGTACATGGATGTTTATATTCTAACTGAGTCTCATTTCCAATCTTGACTATTCACTTAATCTGATCTTGACCATTGATCAATCTTGGGAATTCTCTTTAAGAAGCCTTCAATTCCTCATTCTAGAGGTTGCAAGTGAATTATATCAAACTTATGCTGAAATAGTTACTAATATATTTTCATTCATAGTTCTTGTTAATTTTGCATATTAATATCATCTAAGCTTAAATATGCATTCATTTAGATTAAGTGTTCTTTCCTTTTCTTAGATTAAATTTGCATCTCATATAGATTAATCTTGAATATCTCATTCAACTTTGCAAATCCTTCATTCTAGATGTCTAGTTGTTAGCTTCTCAATCTGAGAGCAACTAGCAAAATTATTCTAGTTAGGAGGCAACATATCAACCTATTGGTTATCTCAAATGAACAATCTCATGTTCATTTTAGGATGATTCTTTAGAAAAGGATCATGTTGAAGTGTGTGTGAATCATAGAGGCTTACATTTCTAGTGCCCATTATGGGGCCAAGAAATCAAGTTTCTGGCCTCATCTATTTTGAATTTTTTTTAAAAAAATTGTGTTCTGTTGTTTACATCCATATAATTTCTCATTTTTTTCCACAAAAAATTTCATTCTTGTGTGAAGAAATTAAATTTTTTCTCCCTATTTTGCATTTCTCTCACAAAGAAGTGTATAATTGCATAGTTTCTCATGCGATACACATCATTTTCTCGCATGGGTCTCTATAGAATTTCACACAAAATTTGGCACTAGTAAAGTAAAATATAATTTTTTGGATTTTATTTTTATCATAATGATTAAATATGATGTTTTTCTCTGAAGCATTTTATTTTTTATTTTTTATTTTCAAACAACTTAATAGTGGTGTGTAGATCGCTTGTCAAAGACACCTTGTTAGAAACTTGCAAATAGTATTGATAGTTTGATTGCAAGACATTTTTTCAAAGAATTTCATGTCAAACAATGAATTCAAACCCACCTAAATATTGTGTCTTTTTACTGCTTTCTATACACATAGTTTAATAGGGCTTGTGAACTTTGTAGGGCTCTAAACAAAGGAATAGGGGAGTATGCAATTTGCTACTTGGAAAAGATGCCCAAGAGAAAATCATAAACCTAGATGCCTTTGGAAGATGGTACCTAAGGAAGATAAGAAATTTAGTGGTTCTCATGTATGAGTCTTTTTATGAAGAGATGATGACTTCCTTTTAAGAAATCAAAATCTTGAGAAAAGATAAGTTGGGATTTATAAAATAACTCAGTGATGAACATGTTCTACATTTTTGGGTAAGGTGATAGGGTAGAGGAGTATGCTCTTTCCCCTTGAGGGAGATTTTAAACTTTGACCCTTAGATCCAAACTACCACCAATCTAAGTCAACCTTTAGAGGGCCTACTAGAGTAATCCAACCTTTGGGAATGACCCAAGTGAGCACACACCTTTTTCTAGTGATTCTAACTCACTAAAATAAAGAAGCTTTATAGAGTGAAAGACTCCAAATCCATGTTAATTTCTTCCTCTTGATTCATGATATCCCACATCAAGATGAGGCTTTGTTTGTTGCACTGGGTAGTACTACCCCTAGTCTTGCTTGTCAAGTGTGTGCACTTTTAGATGTTGGTGTGGGTTGTTGACCTTAACTTTATTTGAGAAGCCATCGAGGGTTAATGTGAACAAAAGCCAAGTAAAAACCTTTAGATAGTTGTTAATTAGTTCACCTCATAAAGGGGGCATAATCTTTGTGCAAGGAGGGGGAAGAATCTCTCTTATAGATACTCACCATAGGAACATACCTGGATGTTGGAAGGTGGTATATGTGCTTGACCCCTACCAATAGGGTGCTCATTCAATGTATATGTTATTGAGACCTCTGAAAACACCAAAAAAATAGGCACCATCTAGTGGGGTGACACGATTGTGTGATGTGAATGCATGCACATAAGTTGTGAGACAAAGTTTTTGCTTCCTATACCATTTTTGGTTTTAGGGGTAAAGCATTTTTGTTTTGAGTCTTTAAACTTGTCCAAATATTGGACAAACAAACAAAATGTCAAGACTCCCCTATCCCTCCAAGTTTCCTTGTGCCTCAGTTGGATTATTTGTGACTAATGCTTGCTTCCTATGTCTAAAAACAACTATCTATTTATAAACCAAAATGATGTCCACAATCTAAAAACAATGCTGAAAGTTATCAAAACCTTCTAATTCTGTCATTTTCTTGCATCTAATTTTGCAAAACTTTGCATGAGAAAATTGATATGTCTACATTTCATTGTGAGATTCTTTGAGTTTCCTCACCCGATTCCCTACAAATACTCACACAAAATTTTGTCAAAATGTTGTCTTTTTATGCCAAAAATTGTCTTTTTTGGTCAAACTATCAAATCCTTGCATGACTTTGTGCAAGTCCTCGCATGAGAAAAAAAGTCTAAATTTTTTTATCTAAAATGTTGCATGGTCTTTTCCTAAAGCTATCAAATTTTATCTGCTAGTTGGTTTATCTTGCTAGGCTATTTGTATTTCCTCGCCCTCTAGTCATTTCCATGTGTGAACCTATCCATGTTTGTCCAAAATAGCAAGCTATTTTGAGCTCCCTCTTCAAAATCTGATCTAAGTTTGATCTATGTCTAGAAGACTTGGTCATTTCTCTATCTACAATAGTGTCGAACTTTGAATTCTTGCTTAGTTGACAACTTGCGATTTACACATGAACTAGTCTCCTCATTTAGTTGTTTTCTTATGTTCTCTTGTGTTTTCCATACCTTGTGTCACGATAGTCAATAATTCTTGGTTGTTCTACCCATTTCTTAGATGACTCATACCTAGGTATAAAACACACTTATCTAACTTTGAGGCTATGTTCTAGTGTGATACTTCTCTAAGTTTTGTTTTTCATCATTACTTCTTAGTTTAGACACGATCTAAATCTAGTGAGTTTAATTAGGAGTCTTCATGATCTCCTTCACCTATTAAATGACCTCATCTTCAAAGAATGTTCTCCATAAATATTTAGAGAGTTAGGAATCCCTTGTATCAAGAGAATCTTGAAACTAGAAAAGCACATATGTCTCCAAATGAAACATTTGAATTCTTATTCAAAAAACCTTTTCAACCAAAATACAGTTAAACTTATCATATTCCTAGGATGGTTGATCAAGACCAAAAACAAGGAGAACATAGTAGAGAACATGATCACCAAATGAATGAAAGGAAAAAGGAACCTTACAATGATGAGAAGGAAGAAACTAAAGAAATATCTCCTGAAGACATTGAAAAATGTCATAAGGATAAACATTTCTAGAAGATGATGGAAATATTTCTCAATGAAGAGAAAGAAAAATACTTTCTCAAGCTCCCTCAAGAAGGTGTAAAATTACTCCATTATTTTAATGTTGAAATAATTATCACACATGAAGAGGAAATTAAAACAACCAAAAATTATGCAGGAATAGTTGGCCCAAATGATGTGTGACAAGGATAAACCAACAAAAACATACACCTTAGACACTCTTTGGCTATTTCCTTTTGACAAGAGTCTAGAAATAATTTCTTTTCCTAGAGTAGTTGACTTACCCAAGTATGATATATACTATAGAACCTTCAATCCCCAAGATAATTTGAGGGAATTCAATGCTTTACTTATGGAATTCATGTATAATTAGACATATCTTATGTGTCTATTCCCACAGTCTAGATGGTAAGGCCGTGGAATGGTTTTCAAGGTTGCTCACTAGAATCAAAATGTTTGATGAAATTGCTAAACTTTTCATTCAGTAGTACCCACACAACATACAACATATAGTTAACATACATGACTTGTGTAACCTCAAAAAAAAATTTGGGGAACCTTTCCTCACATTTCTTTAGGGGTGGTGAAAATTGTACATGAAATACTCAAGAAAGATTCTTGAAATAGAAAAACTTGACATCTTCATGGATAATGTTTTACCTAAATTTTGGTATAAAGTTCAACTTCAAGGTCCATGCACCTTTGAAGACATGGTCACACAAGATATCTGAGTAGAAGAATTTATGGTAAAAAAGGGCAAGAGAACCCTTCAAAAAGACACTAAACAAGGATCAACCTCTAGTAAGGATAAATCCAAGTATGTGAAAAAGAATCAAGATGTAGTGCATGATGGAGTAGTTGATAACATTACTCCTAAACCTATTAAAAAAAAATTCAACCTTATAAAAAATCTCAATGCATCTAATTTTTTTGACAAATATCCTCTTGATAACAAGACAATTGGAAAGAAAATGAACTCATCTTGGGTTGCATGCCAAAAAAGAGAGTATAAACCTCTTGGTGAACCTCTGGAGGTGGTCTACAAAACCTTGGTGCAAAATAAGATTATTTCTCCATTGGATAACTCTCATCCATATGACCCAAAATAATGACCCTCGTGGTGGAATGAGATTGCATTTTTCAAATACCATCAGAACAAGGGTCACAAAATGAATAATTGCATCAACTTACATCATATATTTCAAGACTTGATTGATAATGGGGAGATTGTTGTGGATGGACATAACAAGAATATAGATCAAAAGGCTTCTAAGGAGCCATTTCCACATTATGAGAAGTGAGAAAACTCTAAATAGAAAGCTCAAGACAAGATCAACTATATTTACACTAGTGATGATGATGTAATCAAGATGGTTAAACCTAAAAATTTTGAATACTATGATGTTATCATGGTTAAGGGAAAATAAGACAACACCAAACCTAAGACACCATTTTCCTTAAGGGGTGCTACATCTACTACATATGACAAAGAACCATCATAATCTTGTGTCAATGTTGTTACATGTTCTCATGCCAAGATAGTACTCAAAGGCCCTGAGCCTTTTGCTTCTGAGTTAGATCAACATAGAGACAAACCCCTTGCTGGTCTATCTAGAGAAGGTATGAAAATTGCAACATTTTCTACAACTAACAACTATATAAGTATCCTGACCAATTAACCAATTGTAATAGACAAGTGCTTAGTTAACGATCTTTGAATTACTCGAAATATTGCCTACTCATAGATAGATTCTTGATAAAGCCCTTAATGAGGAAAATGTATCTCAAGATCTTGATATTAATAGGCTCCAAGATATGGTGGGTAATCTAACTTCACCTTTGTTGGAGTTCTTTCTGGTAAAGAACATACCAGGTAGATTTAAATCTAATACCAAGAACAAAGACCAGGGACAAGCCTAAGGATGAGCTAAATCCTATAATCAGCAAGGCTAAATCTCAGTTCTAGACCAATTAACAGAGTCAACTGGACTCACTACACTTTAGGCTCTGCTAACCCAAGGCGAGAAAAGCTAAGGGATTTGTCTAATTTATCTTGATACTTCACTGCAAGACTACCCTCTATAGCAGATATGGTCAATATTCTTCTTCAATTTGCTGGTAAATCTCCTGATTACAGCAACTAATTATAACCAAGGAAAGCAACCACAAATAAGCCATGACCTACAATTCTAGTTCTTCAAAATATAAAATGGGAAATTGATATTCATTTTGATTTGGTTTCTCAGCATAACCAGGTATGCAACAACAAAGGACATGTATCCTTCAAGCTGACCAATCCCTTATCCATTGGGCATCAACTAAACTTTAATATGAAGATGGATACCTGAAACATACTCATATATTCAGGCATATAGTCTACCTATTTGACTTGCAAATAGACATCAATATTCATTAAAACTCTCGTACTTATGGTGATATCCTTCTGGTGTAACTTGCAATCCTATCAGTATAAACAAGCATTTACTTGGAGCTTTGTTCCCACATCAAATCTATTCCGATATACAACCTTAAGGGGATGTAACTAGGTTCAAGCTCTTAGTTCTTAAACACAGAACATTGCAAATGACAGAAGCAGGAGATGAGAATTAGAATGAAACTAAGAAGGTTAAACTCTTTGCATTAATTTCATTAAAAATAATGCATCATTTGCATACAAAAATTCAAAAGATACACAAAGAAGTGGCTGTGTAATATAACTATGCTTCAAAAGAAATACAATATGTTGTTCATAACAGAATCAAACTAAGAAAAATTGGTATCACAACTATGAGAAAACTCACGAAATTGGAACCAGACTAGTCTCTCAATACTCCTAAAATCTTCAAAGAATTGGAACCTGTACAAAGAGTAGAAGAAGGAGATATATAGGAAAAGATATCTCAGGAAATGCAAGCTAAATTTGACATCTATCCCATTGAGAAACTCTTCAATATGATGTAGCTAAAACTGAACTTCCTCCATCTACTTGCACTTGAAAAACCATTAATGATGCAAAATATCTGATATATCTCCTCATAAAATATGCAAATATCTCTTTGAAGAAGATATCAAAATCATCAAATTGTACTGAGGTCTCAAAAAGATCTGATCTCAACATGTTAAGTTGCATCTGCCGACAAAATCAACTTACTATGCTACCAAAAAACATAACTGCTCCAATTGCCTTTAAAACCATCAAATCACTTTGAAACTTGTTGGAGAAGTTAATAGATGATGAAAAATCTTTATACCAAGTTGCAATTTCATCTGCAACATTCAAATTTCACTTTCAACCATGATGTCTCTAAAATCAAAAACTGTCTGTAGTTGGTTCCTGCTGATACCTATACAAAAACTGATTGCAGAAATGAAGAGTTCATCTTCTCTCGATTTCGTCGATCTATAACACTCTATATTCCAGATAAAAAATGCCCCTTTGAGAGCACTTCTAAAAATCAGGCTCCCATGGCTGAACAGAACAAATAAAATTTAAAATTTTTAAAAAGTTATATAGTATCAACTATATAAACTTAAAAAATTATTCAAATATTTCCTTTTAATTATTCTGTGAGATGGGAAGTTTATAATTTTGAATTTTTAAAATCAATTTTGTATTATTTCCATTCCTTCCTTCTTGTCCACATGTCAAACTTTGATTTTTTGAACGGACCCCACCAAGATCTTTTCATTTGAAATGTATGAATTTGAAAAACTATTATAAGTCTACGATGTTACGATGAATTTGAAATCGTAACATCATAGACCATTCCTTTGAAATTCTCGATCATATGATGGCACTTTAATTTTCATTTTCAAATCAAATTCACGCACATTTGAAACCATATTATTATATTAATATATATGATTAATATAATATTAACCAACTTAAAACTCGCACTTCTTCTTCATCGTAACACCACAGGTCCCCGATTATCCTCCTCCGACCATACGATAGGGGCAGATTCGTAGCAGCGGAGGGCCAAAATTTTTGTTTTACAACCCTACGGAATAGGCCCCATCATATCATCGCACATGAGAATTTTGAACTCCACGATCTTACACTAGTCGTAAGATTGTAGGCCATCAAACTCAAACTCCTAATGCTATGAACAGGCGTAACATCGTAGACCTCTAATGTTGGCAATCTGATCCCACGATGGGGCCTATTTACACTTGCTAAGTCAAAATACTTGACTTTGTCCCATATGTGCCATCTTGTCCATGAGCTGACCTTGTGTCTTAAAGACACCTCATTAGCTTCCTGAGTCGATATAAAAAGAAATAAAAACTCTTTACACTGCCTGTGTGGGATAAAAACCACAGGCTATGCCCCTTCATTACCTGCGTGGACTGTGGATGACACTCCAGTTCAAAAATGGATACAGGCCTTCCTTTGACGTCTCATCTGCCTATGTGGGATATTCAACAGGAAATCTGCCCCACCTACATGAGACATCCCTCCATGCGTAGATCTCAGTTTCTATCTCTCTCATGCCCCCTTTTAGAAGGCGTGAGACATTTTCACATGTACACTTCAATTGTTGTAACATCTCCCAATGTCTGCTATGTACGTGGGTTATTTTTTTATATGCTTCTTTGTAAATAAATGTGGGTCCTCCTCCTCCAAGGCTGCAGCTATTTGATGTGGGAGAATAGAGTCTAACTTCTGTTGGTGTGGAGTACTGCAGTTTTGAGCCTCCCTTATCTTTTAAATGCCCAGTGACTTCAAAGTATTTTAGCTGCTACTTTTTAAATTGTTTTCCAATGCCTTGAAAGGCTTCACTCTTTCCAACAACATAGACTGCCCTTTCCAATCATCATACCCGATCTCATGCTTTCACATCTTGTAATAATAAAAGTCTTCTCAAGCATATCCACATACCTATTTTACTCCTTTATAAACTTTAATTGGCATAGAACCTCAATCAATTTGATGAAATTAGTCAGACCCCAAAGTGGGTCCGGCTAAAAAAAAAAATTCATTTACGAACAAATGATCTGGAAAAGTGATTCATTGACATCCTCAAACTGACTGGAATCCAATTTGATAACTGAATCATCACTAAAAACCTATTATAATTATTTCTGCATCATTGCGAAATCACTATCAGGAGGCCTATTGCCTGCCTTTAAAAATTTATTCAAACATTTGACAGAGACTAAAAACTTTGGATATATCATTTCTCTGACGTGTTTAGCAGGCTTGCAAGATCTCATTGCATGATGACATTGGGGTAAAAAGATATCAACCTCCGAACATGCCAACTTAAAATTACCTAAAATTAAACATGTTAGAAAGCTAGAAATTGCATTTAGTCTTGGCCTAGAAAACTAGGCAAATGGGCATATGAGGTTCTGCAAACTGGCACACTTTTACTTTGTCATGAGGAGAGTATGATTCGATGATTTGGGCTCATGATGAATCATAGGGAAAATTTGGAAAGTGTCTGAAGTAGGCTACCTGGATTTGCAGGATAGTGGACACCAGTAAAAAATCATTTTTTGTGAATGTAATGACCCTGGAATTGTATGCAAATAGATTCATCAGGATCTATAAACTGGCACACTCAGATTATTTCTAGAGTAGAATACAGGGGAAAAAACCATTCAATCCTATCAATCTTGAATTAAAAGTTATATCATCACGAATAGGGCACCCGACTCAATCTGTGTTTCATGACACTAGTGAAACTTTATAAGTTGCCTTCGAAATCACGTTTGAAAACTGATCAAACAGATTCGTCAAGACTTAAAATCTAGAATGTAGCAAGTCTCTGACCCCCTTTAATATGATACAATATGAATTTTCTCATTTGGGTCAATTGGTCAAAAGTTATGGTTCATCAAACAGGGCTACCCGGGAATATGCACAATTTGCAGATTTACAAAAGAGGTAACAAACCAACTTTGAGAGGTTCGAAACCTAGTCAAACGAATTCAAAATGACTTGAAAAATTGAAAATAGGTTCTTGGATATGGATAATAAACATCCTCAAAGCAGAAAATCATGAAACATAACCAGGTAAAAGATATTCAAATGCAAGCATGGCTCTGTGTCGCTGTTTGACACTCAGGCAGGAAATGCAGAACTGAGGACCACTCAAAAAGGAACTTCGTTGAATGGCTCAGGATATCAGTTTAACATTACAAAACATATGTGTAGGCTAAATGAAGTGTTTTATAAACATAAAACACCACTTAGGCCTTATTTCCATAGCCAGGTACACAAGCATGAAAAGCATTTATAGGGGCTCAAAGTAACTCAAAATTTTGAATAGGCACTCAAAACAAGAATGCAATTTTGAGTGCCACCAGTGGCTCTGTCTAGGGGTGCATGCCCCTTGTAGGCATGGCAAGAAATCAGATCTTTGGCTGAAGAAGACCACTCAAAAAACTTTTTCCAAACCAAAATTTTGAAAACAAGGAAACTACCTTATTGTACAAGAAGGTGACCCTGGGCCACCCCAACTTCTGCAAACTTGTTACCTCTATCAAAAATTTGATTTTCATTTATATTTCTTTGAGGTATGCTGAAACTTTCATTATTCTTACCAATCATAATAAAATCCTTAACTATCTCAGCTGGTAAAACTAAATAACCTTCCTGCCTTTCATAGTGTATACTAGGGACTTCTTTAATATAATGCTCAATATGAAAATAGGGATCAGAATGCTCATATATACCAGGATCAAACTGATAACTCTCTTCTATAGATGAATTATGCATGCTATCAATTTTGCAAAAAAGATTAGACACACCTTGGAACTGTGTATCTCCATGTGCAAGTGGTTGACAATTAAATGAGCATACAACTTTATATTCACCAATGTAATTCTTATCAATTATTGGACTTAATCTAGGGCTCTGTTCTAATTCTTCATAATTAGCAAAAAAATTAGCCACATTAAAGTATTCATCATATAATTCTTCACAAGGTGCAGGAGGATCTTCAAAAACAACTTCCTTTAACACCTCCCCCTCATACTCAAAAAATGCAAGATCATTAGAACACTCATTGTCATTAGTGGAAGAAGAACAATCTGACCTGTTACAGCAATATGATAGTGTGTCAGCATTAAAATAATCTTCCTCTAAATTTGAAACCTTTGTGTCCTCTTCAAACAATGGATTGATCACTCCATGGAGGGATCCACTTTGAACATTCTGGCAAAAAGCAGGTTTATCATCATTCAAATCCTCATCATATAAGGCATTAGTATAAATCTTGAAACCATTACCAGTTTCATTTTCATGAGAACTCATAGCATCTAAAGAAGAAATAGAATTTGAATCACTATCATCAATTAAATTCACCATTTCATTATCTTCATAGCTGGAAGAGAAATCACTCTCAGGTCCTTCATCAATTAACTGATTTGTATAATGTACAGACTGAGATGCATCTTCACTTTTAGATTCAGAAAAACAAATCAAATCTTCACTTTCATATTCATATTCACTTCTACCATTGTTTTCCTATTCTTCCCAATTAGCATCAGGTCCATATGAAGACAATTCCTCATTACTTCCTTCATCAGGCTCACCTATACCATGTTCAACATCCATGTTCACATCATTTGAAAAAAAACCTTTAGATTTTTCATACTCATGTTGAGATGACTATTTTTCATCTTCAGAGTTAATGATATTCTCAACATAATGCAATCTCTCAATGAGATAGTTCATTTCTTGCATATCTTGCTGATCAATTGCATCTCTCTCATCATCTACTGCTGAGACAATATCAACATGTGAGCCTAGTTCTTCTGATTTTGACTGAGATACATGTGATTTACATTCTTTATCTTGTGCCATCTCTCCATGGCATGTCAGATCAGCAACATTGAACTCATCACTTGAAACACAACTTTCAGCTTTCTCACTTGCACATGACTGAAATTTAGATATAGCAGTTTCATGTCTAGTAAAATTAGCAACATCATCATGTTCATAATTAACACTATAAGAATTCCCTACTATAGCTAATTCTGCATCTATCATATCATCACATTGCTGATCCCTATCATAATTTGAAAAGTTTGTTACTACTGTAACATCAGGAAAATATGTGTCTTGATTTGCAATAGATGCATTCTTCTCTACACACATATTCTGATTTAAAAATTTAATTTGATTATACATCACAGCAGGGGTGTTGACATGCTGATTTGAAACTAAAGCATCTACACCACATTCTTTCTTTCTTTCTTTCAAACACATTATACTGGCAATCATTTATAGCAAAATGACCTCTAATCAATCTATACTTCAAATTGTTTTCAATATCTCTAGCAGTCATAAAGGCCTAATATAATGTCTGAGGTTCTTTATCCCTTAACCGATAATTCATTTTCTTATCAAATGCACCAAAGTATAATGCTAAACATATTTGATCCTCTGGTCTATAACTCTTAGGGATCTCATTCAAAACTTTTTCAAATCTAATATTGAATTGAGGAACAAGTTCACCGTCCTCAATATGAATCTTTAAAAACTTACTGTATGAATTAGATATGCTAACCCTCTCACCAAATTGCTCCATGAAGGCTAAATATAACTCACTCCAAGATGAAATAGAACAAGCCAGAAAAAATTAAAACCAGTCTCTAGCATCACCCTCTAGAGTCTGAACAAATAATTTCATGTGTACATCTTCATGGGGAAACTCATAGTCACCCATCAAGTCACTGAAAACTTGAACATGATGACTAGCTAAAACTATATGGTTCCCACTGAATCTGGACAAATGTTTTCTAATGTCATCAGAAATGACATTGGGAAACCATAGATACCATCAAACCGTAATGGCATGTATCTCTTGGTAGAAAAGGATCTACATTTTTTGTCAATGGACTGCATACTAGGTGAAAAGAAATCTACCATCTCTTGCAAACTTACAACTCACCAAATAACTTTCAAAATTTATAACTTGCAGTAGATCTAAAAACCCATCTACCAACTTAAATATCCTAACATATTCCAAGATGTAAATACACTTTCTAAAAAAATCCTTTACAGAATATGCTGAGATACATAAAACACTTCTCCTACGTAGTGCCAAAATCACTAGATGGAGAAAACCTTTTTTATAACTTTGCTTTCTTGAAAAAGGAATTCAAGAAATAGAATAATACCTTAATCGTGATTCTTGGAAACTTCTTCAATGCTGTAAAGAACAACAGATTCAAATCATGCTTGATTTAGTAACTCTTGCATAACATCACCCTTTTCTTTCAACCACTGCCAAGGGCCTGAGATAACTTCTTCAAATCTGCATTCCAACTGTTGTAACTTTCACAATACCCTTCACTTCAAAAATTACACTGGTGCAGAGATATACTTTAGAGTTGCCACTCATTAAATGAGAAAAGATTTACCTAGCTTGCACAAGACAACAAGTTGGTCCAAAATCTATAATAGGTATTTGTAAACTCACACACAACCTTGGAACATCACACCCATAACAAAGTGAAAAAACACATTCTTGACTGGGAAACATGAAACATTGCATACAAAACTGACTATGCAAATTTTTGGACTGAAATATATTACACCAAAGATCTTTGTCCTTCTATCAATGAATTTCTTCATGACTCCCCAGCAGAGTCGCCATTTTGTTGGAGTTCTTTCTGGTAAAGAACATACCAGGTAGATTTAAACCTGATACCAAGAACAAAGACCAAGGACAAGCCTAAGGATGAGCTAAATCCTATAATTAGCAAGGCTAAATCTCAGTTCTAGACCAATTAATAGAGTCAACTGAACTCACTTCACTTTAGGCTCTGCTAAGCCAAGGTGGGAAAACCTAAGGGATTTGTCTAATTTATCTTGATACTTCACTGCAAGACTAGCCTCTATAGCAGATATGGTCAATATTTTTCTTCAATTTGCTATTAAATCTCTTGATTACAGTAGCTAATTATAACCAAGGAAAGCAACCACAAATAAACCATGACCTACAATTCTAGTTCTTCATAATATAAAATGGGAAATTGATATTCATTTTGATTTGGTTTCTCAGCATAACCAGGTATGCAACAACAAAGGACATGTATCGTTCAAGCTGACTAGTCCCTTATCCATTGGGCATCAACTAAACTTTAATATGTAGATGGATACCTGAAACATACTCATATATTTAGACATATAATCTACCTATTTGACTTGCAAATAGACATCAATATTCATTCAAACTCTCATACATATGGTGATATCCTCCTGCTGTAACTTGCAATCCTATCAGTATAAACAAGCATTTACTTGGAGCTTTGTTCCAACATCAAATCTATTCTAATATAAAACCTTAAATGGATGTAACTGGGTTCAAGCTCTTAGTTCTTAAACATAGAACATTGCAAATGACAGAAGCAGGAGATGAGAATCAGAATGAAACTAAGAAGGTTAAACTCTTTGCATTAATTTCATTGAAAATAATACATCATCTGCATGCAAAAATTCAAAAGATACACAAAGAAGTGACTGTGTAATATAACTATGCTTCAAAATAAATACAATATGTTGTTTATAACAGAATCAAACTAAGAAAAATTGGTATCACAACTGTGAGAAAACTTAGGAAATTGGAACCAGACTAGTCTCTCAATACTCCTAAAATCTTCAAAGAATTGGAACCTGTACAAAGAGTAGAAGAAGGAGATATATAGGAGAAGATATCTCAGGAAATGCAAGCTAAATTTGACATCTATCCCATTGAGAAACTCTTCAATATGATGTACCTAAAACTGAACTTCCTCCATCTACCTGCACTTGAAAAACCATTAATGATACAAAATATCTAATATATCTCCTCATAAAATATGAAAATATCTCTTTGAAGATGATATTAGAATCATCAAATTGTACTGAGGTCTCAAAAAGATCTGATCTCAACATGTTAAGTTGCATCTACCAGCAAAATCAACTTGCTATGCTACCAAAAAACATAATTGCTCCAAGTGCCTTTAAAACCATCAAATCAGTTTGAAACTTGTTGGAGAAGTTAATAGATGATGAAAAATCTTTATACCAAGTTGCAATTTCATCTGCAATATTCAAATTTCACTTTTCACCATGATGTCTCTGAAATCAAAAAATTGCCTGTAGCTAGTTCCTACTGATACCTATAGAAAATTTGATTGCAGAAACGAAGAGTTCATCTTCTCCCAGTTCCGTCGGTATATAAAACTCTATATTTTGGATAAAAAATGCCCCTCTAAGAGAACTTCTAAAAATCAGGCTCCCATGGTTGAACAGAACAAATAAAATTTAAAAAATTTAAAAAGTTATATAGTATCAACTATATAAACTTAAAAAAAAATTCAAATATTTCCTTTTAATTATTCTGTGCATTGGGAAGTTTATGATTTTGATTTTTTTAAATCAATTTTGTATTATTTCCATTCCTTCCTTCTTGTCCACATGTCAAACTTTGATTTGATGAACGGGCCCCACCAAGATCTTTTCATTTGAAATGTATGAATTTGAAAAACTATTATAAGTCTACAATGTTACGATGAATTTGAAATCGTAACATCATAGACCATTCCTTTGAAATTCTCGATCATATGATGGCACTTTAATTTTCATTTTCAAATTAAATTCATGCACATTTGAAACCATATTATTATATTAATATATATGATTAATATAATATTAACCAACTTAAAACTTGCCCTTCTTATTCATCGTAACACCGCAAGTCCCAGATTATCCTCCTCCAACCATACGATAGGGGCGGATTCGTAGCAGCAGAGGGCCAAAAATTTTGTTTTGATGACCCTATGGAATAGGCCCCATCATATCATCACACATGAGAATTTTGAACTCCACGATCTTATGCGAATCATAAGATCATAGGCCATCAAACTTGAACTCTCGATGCTATGAATGGGCGGAACATCATAGACCTCTAACACTGGCAATCCGGTCCTAGGATGGGGCCTATTTACACTTGCTAAGTAAAATATTTGACTTTGTCCCATGTGCACCATCTTGTCCATGAGCGGACCTTATGTCTTAAAGACACCTCATTAGCTTCCTAAGTCGATATAAAAAGAAATAAAGACTCTTTACACTGCCCATGTGGGATAAAAGCCACAGGCTATGCCCCTTCATTACCTGCGTGGACTATGGATGACACTCTAGTTCAAAAATGGATACGGGCCTTCCTCTGACGCATCATATTCCTGCATGGGATATTCAGTGGGAAATCTGCCCCACCTACACGAGATGTCCCTCCATGTGTAGATATCAGTATCTATCTCTCTCATGCTGCCTTTTAGAAGGCATGAGACATTTTCACATGTACACTTCAACTGTTGTAACATCTCCCAACATCTGCTATGTACGTGGGTTTTTTTTTTATATGCTTCTTTGTAAATAAATGTGGGTCCTCCTCCTCCAAGGCCATAGTTGTTTGATGTGGGAGAATAGATTCTGACTTCCATTGGTGTGGAGTACTGCAATTTTGAGCCTCCCCTATCTTTTAAATGCCCAGTGACTTCAAAGTATTTTAGTGGCTACTTTTTAAATTGTTTTCCAATGCCTTGAAAGGCTTCATCCTTTCCAACAACATAGACTACCCTTTCCAATCATCATACTCGGTCTCATGCTTTCACATCTTGTAATAATAAAAGTCTTCTCAAGCATATCCACATACCTATTTTACTCCTTTATAAACTTTAATTTGCACAGAACCTCAATCAGTTTGATGAAATCAGTCGGACCCCAAAGTGGGTCCAGCTAAAAAAAAATTTTGTTTACGAACAACTGATCTAGAAAAGTGATTCATTGACATCCTCAAACTAACTAGAATCCAATTTGATGACTAAACCATCACTAAAAACCTATTATAATTATTTCTACGTCACTGCGAAATCACTATTAGGAGGCCTATTGCCTGCCTTTAAAAATTGAAACTCTGGATATATCATTTCTCTGACATGTTCAGTAGGCTTGCAAGATCTCATTGCATGATGACATTGGGGTCAAAAGATATCAACCTCTGAACATGCCAACTTAAAATTACCTGAAATTAAACATGTAACAAAGCTAGAAATTACATTTAGTTTTGGCCTGGAAATATGAGGTTCTGCAAACTGGCACACTTGTACTTTGTCATGAGGAGAGTATGATTCTATGATTTGGGGTCATGATGAATCATAGGGCGAATTTGGAAAGCATCTGAAGTAGGCTACCTAGATTTGCAGGATAGTGGACACCAGTAAAAAAATATTTTTTGCGAATGTAATGACCTTGGAATTGTATGCAAATGGATTCATTAGGATCTATAAACTAACACACTCGGAGTATTTCTCAAGTAGAATGTAGGGGAACAAACCATTCAATCCCACCGATCCTGGATTAAAAGTTATATCATCATGAACAGGGCACCTGACTCATTCTGTGTTTCATGACACCAGTGAAACTTTATAAGTTGTCTTCGGAATCGCGTTTGAAAATTGATCAAACGAATTCGTCAAGACTTCAAATCTGGAACATAGAAATTCTCTAACCCTTAGAATATGATACAATAGGAATTTTTTCATTTGGGTCAACTGGTCAGAAGTTATGGCTCATCAAACAGGGCTACCCAGGAATATGCACAATTTGCAGATTTACAAAATAGGTAACAGACCAACTTTGAGAGGTCCAAAACCTAGTCAAACGAATTCAAAATGACTAGAAAAATTGAAGATAGGTTCTTGGATATGGATACTAAACATCCTCAAAGTGGTGAATCATGAAACATAACTAGGTAAAAGATATTCAAATGCAAGCATGGCTCTCTGTCGCTATTTGACACTCAGGCAGGAAATGCAGAACTAAGGACCACTCAAAAAGGAACTTCGCTAAATGGCTCAGGATATCAGTTTAACATTACAAAACATATGTGTAGGCTAAATGAAGGGTGTTAGAAACATAAAACACCACTTAGACCTTATTTCCACAACCGGGTACACAAGCATGAAGAGTATTTATAGGGGCTTGAAGTAACTCAAAATTTTGAATAGGCACTCAAAACAGGAATGCAATTTTGAGTGCCACCAACCTCATTGTTTTTCCTTTTTTGAAGAGGAAGATAATTCACTAAGTCATCCACATAACCAACCATTGCACATTGAAGTTAGGATACATCAAAAGTGTTTCTATCATGTGCTCATCAATAATGGAGCCAATTTAAACACCTATTTTGCCAATTTTCTCAGGCAATTGGGCTATTTTGAAGAATCTATTGATCCACATCATAAGATATCCATCAAGGCATATGATGAAGTCAAGCATAAATCCCTAGTTCTTGTAGAAAGGGATATTAATTTTCAAGTCCTTGAAATTCCATTAGCATATGATATATTGCTAGGGATACCATAGATACATGAGATGCAAGTTTTTCCTTCAACATACCATCAATGCATCAAGTTTCCATTCCATGACTCTAAACTCACCATACTTGATAATACTAGTTACACTTGTAACATGTTGAAATTTGTTGAAAGATTTGTACCTACTAATAGGGAGTCTATAGATCATCATGATGATACGCTAGAACAAATTGAGAAGTCACTCAAGCTTAAAGAAACTGGGATGGGTGAGTATCACATAGAACCTGTTATGTCTTTGACATCTCTTCTTTAGTCTCTCAAACATTATGGGAGACCATATGAAGTGAAGAGACCTTTTATGTTATCACCTCAAAATAAGTTCAATAGTACCTTTTTCAAAGCTACTATGCCTCTAGAAGAGGAAGATGAAGATAGAGCCATCGTTGCATGGATATACAAATAGGAAACTCCAATGGATCTCAAAGAAAAGTCTTGTGAGATTACCCCTAAAAAGTATGATCGAAGTCTTAAAATAATGAAACCATTTGGATATAAAGGGAATGGTCTAATTGGATGTAAAAATAATGGCTTGATTGATCCTATCAAAGTGACATCTGGGAGGTCTTGAGATATAGCGGGCTTAGCTTTTAAGAAGATCCCCTTCCATCTAGGGATTAACAAATTCATACTAGAGTCTAAAAGTTCATCTAAATATGAGTTACAAAATGAGTTTGATAATCATGAGGATGGTCTTGATGGCGAGGATACTTATCCTTTTCTAGTTCCTTTTGATCTTGCTAAATTCTTCATAGAACTAGATGATTTTGTACCACTTGTCAACACTATTGATAGTGATACTTCTAACAACACTATTGATTCTCCCCACATTCAACAGGATAGTTGAGAAACTTTGTAAAAATCCAAATGATGAGGGAGAATGGGTCCCTATTGCTATTGGGGAATTCTACAGCCTATCTGCATGTAGAATAGATTCTTGAGAGTACGAGTTTGGTTCTCTCTAATGAAACTTTAGACAAGGATATAGATCAAGTTCATGTTTATGAAAATAAGCTTGAAGTAGGTGAATCATCTAGGGTTATGCCAGCTCACTCTCATCTAACTAGTGTCAATGAGTCTTCAATTAATATTGTGATAACTCAAAGGCATTTGAACACACCTATAGATGAAGCCACTCTTGGTCTTGAATTGCTTGTCCAAGCATTTGGTGACTATACTATGAACACCATTGAATCTACCACATCTTTTTCACTCACCTGTCCCAAGATCATAGACTAGAATTCCAATGCATCTAGTGAAGTCCCTACATTCCAAAATGACTATGCTCTTGCCTACCACTTAAACTTTCTCAAACTAGTAACATCCTCCACCAGTGAATAGAGTGTCAACATTACTAAACCTGACATCAAATATCTCAGTCATACAATAAAAGGAAAAATAAATAGAAGGTTCAATGATGAAAACCACTTTGTGGTAGTATTGGAACCTAAAATAGTAAAAATAAAAGACATATCTAAAGGTGAAAACCTCTCTAAGGTGCTTAAGGATGAGATATTTGATGTACTTCCTAGTCATTTTCAAGAGAGTACATTAATGTAGATAGAGCTAACACAGCTGATCAACTTGGGAATAGAGGAACAACCTCACATGATACATCTTGTATATTCTTTATTTGTAGAAGGTAAAGAGAAATTCATTGCCTTTTTCCAAGAGAAAAAGATAAATTTTGCATTGACATACTCCAACATGCTAGGCTTGGATCCTAATCTCATAATGCATCATTTATCTATTGCACTAGGAGTAAAACGGATCAAATAGAAGCTTAGGAAAATTTATCCTCATGTTGCATTTCTTGTTAAAGCTGAATTGGAAAAGCTTCTGAAAGCTGGTTTCATCCACACTATTGATTATGCTAAATGGATATCAAACATTGTTCCAGTCTCCAAACATGAAAAGTCTATCAAGATTTGTATGAATTTCTAAGATCTGAATTTAGCATGTCCAAAGGATTACTCTCCACTTCCCAACAATGATATGATAGTGGATATGACAATAGGATATGAAATGTACTCACTCATGGACAATTTATCTACTTATAATCAAATGAAAATTACACCAAAAGACTAGGAGAAGATTGCTTTCACTTGCACATGGGGAACCTTCTATTGGAATGTGATGTCATTTGGTCTAAAAAATGTTGGTGCCACATATCAAAGGGTAGTTACAACAATCTTTCATGACATGATGCATAAGACAATGGAGGACTATGTCGATGACACTTTGGTCAAGAGTAAGCAACACAACACTCATCTACAAGATTTAGGACCTATTCTAGATCACATAGAAAAATTTAGTTTTAGATTAAATCCCAAGAAATATGAATTTGGTGTCACTTCTAGGAAACTACTTGGCTACATGGTTTTTGCAAAAGGAATCGAGGTGGACCTAGAAAGCGTTCAAGAAATCATGGAAATACCTTCACCTCATAACATCAGTCAAATCTGAGGCCTGTAAGGAGGACTTCAATCCATTCAAAGATTCATTTCATAGTTGGTAGATAGATCACAGCCTTTCACTAAGACTTTAAAGATGCAAAATATGACTAGAACAAAGATTGTGATCAGAGCTTAATAAAGATCAAAAAATATCTTGTTAATCCACCAATCTTGATGCCTTCTATCTTTGGGAAGCCTCTCATTTTGTATATCTTATCAACAAAGTCATCTCTTAGCATCTTGCTAGCTCAAGAAGAAAATGATAAAAAGAAGCATGGTATATATTATCTTACTTGTATACTGGTCTCTTATGAGATGAACTACAGTGTCATCGAAAAGGCTTGCTTGGCAATGGTCTTTGCTTCTCAAAATTAGAGACACTACATGCTTACTCATACTCTATGAGTAGTTTCTAATATTGACACACTAAAGTACTTACTTAGCAAGGCAATGGTTAATAGGAAGGTTAGCCAAATAGGTCATAAGAATGAGCGAATTTGATGTCACCTATGTTGAAAGAAAAGCTATCAAAGGACATGCCATTGCTAATCAATTAGCTAAAGGACCAGTATAATTTTTTTTTGACTAAATGTTGACTTTCCTGATAAATCTATTTTAATGCTAACACATCAAACCATGGTGATTTTATTTGATAGTTCCTTCACACAATAGGGATCTGATGCTCGACTCTTGTATATTACACTGCAAAAGTGTTCATTTCCTAAGTCGCACAAGATTTTTTTTCCTTATACAAAAAATATTGCAAGATGAATCCCTAATTAATGGCATGAAAATTGCAGTCAAATAGAGAGTGGATAAATTGAATATCTTTGGTGATTCATAGCTCATAATTAGCCCAGGTTAATGATGTGTATTAGGTGAAGGATGAGAATTTGATACCCTATAAGTGAATGGTGGATGATATGAAGAAATAATTTTCTCATGTCATTTTTAAGTAGATTCCTCAAGTGGACAATAAAGTGGCTAATGCAATGGCTACTCTTGCTTTCATGCTATAGATGTCTGAGAATGATCTTTGACACGAATTCCTAGTCAAGGCGTTACTCTACCCTACCTACAATTCTCCTAAATCCTAGATGATTTGTTCAATTGTAGGACATGACTCATTCTACTACCATCATAGATGCTCTTACCTACATAACCAAACCATTTCAAAAAATCTAACCCACAACAAAAAGTGTCACCTTATCTATAGTACTTCATGGTATGTTAGCATTATTGATGACTTATTTAGGAGAGGTCTTGAAAGAAACCTCCTTAGGTTTCTAGAACCTGATGAGTGCAAACACAAATTAATTAATGTACATGATGGCATTTGTGGATCTCACTCTAATGGCTTGACACTAGCTCATAAACTTATCAGAGCTAGTTACTATTGGTTGAATATGGAGCAAGAAGCAATCAAATATGCCAAGTCCTAAAAATAATGCTAGCTCCATGGGAGTCTGATTCCCACTCCAACTAGTGAGCTAATTCCATAAATCACACTGTGGCCATTTCAATAATGAGCCTTCGATATGGTGGGTCAGATTCACCCTTCTTCCTGAAATGGACATAAGTTTATCATTACATCTATAGACTAATTCACTAAATGGGTAGAGGCAGTCCCTCTCTCTATAGAAAATGCCAAAATTGTAGCTTTATTCATTATGAATTACATCATATGTAGATATGGTGTACCCTCCTCCATTATGACTAACAATGGAGGGTAGTTTAAAAATAAGTATCTTAAAGAGTTGTGTAAAATGTTCAGAATCATGCAACATCGGTCTTCTATTTATTACCCCTAGGGTAATGGTCAAGAAAAACCATCCAACAATGCTTTACTTAAGATTTTTCATCCCATAATCAATAAATCTAGAAGGGACTGGTACCTTTAGATTAATCTAGCTTTATGGGCTTACAGAACTAGTATCAACACTCCAATAGGAACAATGCCCTTTTCTTTGGGATACAGAGTGGATCTTATGCTTCCAATTGAGAATCTTTATGAAAGGCCTCATCACCGATGGTGACTATAGAATATCTCATCTTCAAGAGCTAGAATTATTAGATGAATGTGAACAAGTGGCATGCAATCATCTTCAAGCTTACTAGAAGTGCATGTCTAAGAGCTGCAACAAGAAAGTCAAACCACATGGCTTTCAAGTGGGTGACCTTGTTCTGAGGAAGAATCCTAAGAATAAACAACAATGAGTACAGAAAGGGAAATTTGAGCCAAACTAGCTTGGTCGTATTGGAAATTTTTTAGAATAACTGAGAGGGGGGGGGGGGGGGGAATCAGTTATTCAAGGTCTAAATGCCCTAATAATACTTTTTCACTAATTATAGTGAGCCCATTAAACTACTCATCCATCCAAGCTTAAAACAACCATCTTAGCAAGTTAAAGCAAATCAACATGTAGGAATAAAGCATGCAAAATCAACACATGACATAGTGATTTATGTGGAAACACAATTTGTGAAAAACCACTAGTAACATGCTACTCAATTCTCACTCTTTTGAAGTGATGCCCTGTTAAAGGCTTACAACACACTGTTAAATGTGACCTTGTTAGAGGATTTCACCATACTATTAGAAATGGGCCTAGTGAAAGGGCTTTGGAACATTCACTTGGAATGTCACCTTGTTAAAGGATTTACAACATGGCTATTAAACCAACCTAAGTCCATAGGATTTATACTAATTGTTACAATTGCTAGAGAGTAACAATAAGAGCTTTTGATCTGATACAACTCACAACATATCTTGTAGATTTTAGATCACACTTCAGTTCAATCCTTTTCTTGGCTTAAATCACTGGGGCTTTGACAGCTTATCTAACTTTCAAGCTCTGTCTCCTTGAGTCTTCTTTCTCATCATACCAATGCAATCATCTCTATGGTCATCTATCAAAATAGAGTTACTGTGCTCTCTTCCTCCTTGGCACCTTCTTCAACACTTCATGCTTTCATGCTTGACCAACTCCTTTCTTCATGACCTTATGACTCCTTAAATAGAAATCTAGAATACTTTTCCCACTTGATTCTCCCTCTCCAACTTTAGGGTTTCCATAGATTAGGTAGGATACAATGTATCTTTCCTATATCTCATTTTTATTTAGAAACTTCATCTAAAATCTAGTTGTATTTTCCAAAAAAAAATTACATAGTGTTCTGTGCCACTAGCTCATCATTCTTATCTTCTATCTAGATCAAAAAATTCTAGATAACAACCATGTCAACACAGATTTGGTGAATCTTTAACTTTTCAAAATAATGCAACAGCTCAGCACTTTTGACTTTTTGATGCTCGGCACATGAACATAACTCGACACTTGATCTTCACTCGGTACTTGATCTTCACTCGGCACTTGATTTTCACTTGACACTTGATCTTCACTTGGCACTTGTTCTTCATCGGCACTTGATTTTTACTTGACACTTGATTTTTACTTGGCACTTCATTTTTACTTGGCACTTGATCTTCCCATATATTGTCAATACATTACTTTATCATTGTCTTAACTCATCTTTGTACTTCATTCCAAAACCATAACTCAACCTTTCCCTTAGGTGCTTTTATTACATCTTATTGATTCCTCATCAATCAACTAAGTGATAATGCTTGGATCTTATAAGAAATTGCCATTCCAAAAAATAGCAAGTTTGACATTAGTGATAAAATAATGGTTGAACACATTCTATAGCAATAATATATTTCATACAATGGTCTGTTTTAGTCAGATTACAACAATCTCCCACTTTGGCATTGATGGCAAACCAAACTAACTAATCAACCAAGTTAGCAAAATTTTAACTAGGCCAAAACAATAAGTTAAATTCCAAAAAGAAAACTTGTTGACTATTGTATTTCCCTTTGATCTTATTCCTTCTAAACTGTCTTTGATTTAGTCTCCTGAGTTGTTCCTTCTGAGAGCTAATTAGTGTCAGCTATTCCTCTATTTCAAGAATTTGACCAATTGTAGCTATTGTCTCCATCTTTAATCAGTTCCCTATATTTTCTACTTTCTCCCTCTTTCTTTGCTTTGATCAATTTTTGCTATTTCTCCCTCTTTGACAATAATGCCAAAGACACATTATTTCAGCATCTTATCATGCAACTGTGGCATTTACAAGAACTTGAAATATCTCCCTCTATCACCTTGCTTGTGACTTGTTTTGAATGTCAGTACTTTGATCACTTTAGGCTAATCCTAAAGTAAGTACCCTCTACATCAAATTATATCATCTGATCAATCAACATACTTGATGCAGGGCAGTCTTGCTTTTACTTAAGCAGCCTTGGTTAGGGGTATCACCCCTAACTTACCTCTAAGATATTCAAATGCATCTTTAGGTAATGGTTTTGTGAAGATGTCAACAGTTTGTTCTTTTGTATTTGATATATTCCATCTTCACTTGCTTGTCTTCCACCAATTCTCTTACATAGTGATACTTGATTGCAATATGCTTTGGTTTGGCATGCATCACAAGGTTCTTTGATATGTTGATAGCACTTGTGTTATCACAATAAAGTATCACAGGTTTAATTATTTCTTCCTTCATTCCTTTCAACAGATGCTTGATCCACACAATATTTGTACAATTTATAGCAACAAAAACATACTTAGCTTCTGCTGTGGACTGTGATTTACAACTTTTCTTTTTACTAGTCCAAGTGAATAATCTTTTTCCTAAGAAAAGTGCTCCTCAACTAGTGCTTTTTCTATCATCTATGTTACCCCCCAATCTGCATTAGTGTAGGCCTTTAAATCAAATTTTCCAGTCCTCTTGTAGTACAAACCAACATCTTCTGTACCTTTTAGATACCTCATTATTCTCTTGACAGCCATAAGATGATTTTCTCTTAGGTTTGCAGAAAATCTTGCCACTATTCCAACAGATAAAGCAATATCTGGTCTACTATGTACAACATATTGTAGTTTTCCAATCATGGATCTGTACATTTTTTGATTTACTTTGGCTCAATCATCATTCTTAGATAACTTATTTCCTATTGCCATTGGTGTACTTACTGGTTTTGATTCATCTAAACCAAATGTTTTGAGTATTTCTTTGATATATTTTGATTGGGTTACAAACATACCATGTTTTAATTGATGTACTTGCAATCCAACAAAAAATTTGATCTCTCCAAACATTGACATCTCAAATTCATGTTTCATTTGATTAGCAAAATCTTTGCATAGAGCATCTTTTCCTCCAAATATTATATCATCAACAAAGATCTCAAATATCAAAACATCTTTACCTTTCTCTTTCGTGATATATAGATTGCTATTGTCAACTATTTTCTCAAATCCTATCTTGACAAGATATCTATGAAGTCTGTCGTACCATGCTCTAGGTGCATGTTTCAAACCATAAAGTGCTTTATGTAGTTTACAAACCATATCCTTGTTGTTCTCATCAACAAATCCCTCTGGTTTTTCAATATAGACTTCCTCTTCCAATATACCATTCAAAAAAGTAGACTTTACATCCATCTGATAAACTTTAAAATCTTTATATGTAGCATATGCAAGTAAAGTTCTTACTCCTTCCATTCTAGCAACAAGGGCAAATGTTTCCCCATATTCTAATCCTTCTTCTTGAGCATAACCCTTACATACTAGTCTGGCTTTATTTCTAGTAATCTCACCATTCTCATCTAGCTTGTTTCTGAATACCCACTTGGTGCCAATCACACTCTTGTTAGCTAGTCTGGGAAACAAACTCTAGATTTTGTTCCTCCTTATTTGATCAACCTCTTCTTCAATAGCTTTATACCACTCACCATCTTGTAATGCATCATATATAATCTTAGGTTCAAGTTTTCTTAACAAGCATGATTCACTTCTTAGTCTATTCCTTGTCATTGGTCTTGCATCTTTGTCACCAATTATCTATTCAATGGGGGAATGTCTTTTCACATATTTGGATAACCTTGGTTCTGTCCTTGTTTCCATGTTTGATCTTTTAGATTCAGGGTCACTATGCACTTCGTTGTTAGGTAGTTCTACATCTCTTTCATGTGTACTGACTTCAAAATCAAAATGTGCATTTTCTTCATTCTACAACTCATCTTCTGAATGCAGCTCAACATTCACTGGTTATGATTTGACTGAAACTAAAACTTGCTGTTGAATCCCAATTTGATTGATAGCATCCTTGTCAATAGGCATTCCTTCATAAGAGTATAGAAAGGTTCTATAGTCATCCATTCTCTTTGGTTCTTCAACTTGGACTTCTGTATGCTCATCAAAGTTTACATTTGCACTTTCCACAATTTTGTTAGTGTTAGTATTTAAACACTTATAAGCTTTACTTCTAGTGGAGTAACCAAGGAATATGCCTTCATCACTTTTTTCATCAAATTTTCCATTTCTAGTATCTTTAAGGATAAAACACTTGCAACCAAATACTTTGAAATGCTTTACATTGGGTGAGTTACCATACCATAATTCAAAAGTTGTTTCATTTGTACCTTTCTTAACTTGTACACGATTCAATATATGAATAGCCACACTTACTACTTCTCTCCAATATTTTAGACCAATAGTCTTTTCCATCATCAATGTTTTGGCACAGTCAATCACAAATCTATTTCTTCTCTTAGCAATTCCATTCTATGGGGGAGTCATCGGAGCTGATGTTTGTCTCTTGATTCCTTTGTCATTGCAAAGTGTCTCAAATTCATTTGATGTGAATTCTCCACCTCTGTCTAATCTCAGGCATTTCAAACTCTTTCATGTTTCCTTTTCAACTCTAGCCACATACCACTTAAACATTTGAAAAGCATCAAATTTTTTCTTTAAGAACATAACTGTCATCATCTTGGAATAGTCATCAACAAACAACATTATATATTTATCTCCTTTGTAGCTTTTTACTTCTACTAGACCACATAAATTAGTATGGACTAACTCAATTACTTCTTTAGATGTATAGTTTCTACTCTTGAAACTTGACTTAGTCATCTTTCCTAGCTGGCATTGTTTTCACATGATGTTGTCAGGCTTCTTTAGTTTAGGTAAACCTCTAACTTTCTTCATTTTACTGATATTGACTAGATTATCAAAGTTGGCATGACATAGCCTTCTGTGCCATAACCATTCATCATCAAATTTTGCAACAAAACAAGAAACATTTTCCATATCAAGATAAAATAGATTACTTCTTGTTTGATCTCCTTTTCCTATCAATTTACCATCCGTATCATAGATTTTTGCAGTTTTGTTTCCAAATTCTACTTTGCATCCTACATTGCCTAACTGTGAGACACTCAAAAAATTATAGTTTAGTCCTTCAACATAGTATGCATTATCACATGAAATTTTCTCTGTAAGCTTAATGGAGCATTTTCCTTTGATTTGACATGGAGCATCATTTCCAAATTTAAAACTATTCCCATCATACTGAGTAAAGTCAACAAACTTACTTTTGTCTCTTGTCATGTGGTGTGAGCACCCACTATCTATGATCCATCTATCATTCTTGTTCATACATGTCACTATTGTTGTAGTCTCTTCTTCATTAGACTGGTCCTTCATGGCCACATAAACAACTTCATCATCATTATCATCAGAATCCTCTTCACCGATATAGCACTGCTTGCCTTTGTCTTTGTAATCTCTCTTATCATCTTCTCTTCTATTTTTTTACTTTCTGCCTTCCTTGCAATCCTTTTTCTATGTACACCTTGCAGTAATATGTCCTACTTCATTGCAATTGAAACAAATGATAGGCAGCTTACCCTTGAATTTTCCTTTGCCTCTATGAAATCTTCTAGCTAGTAATGCTTCCAATTGTTCCACATCTTCCTCATCAATGCTACTATTACTAGATACATATTTCATCTTTCTTCCCTTCTTTTATTTCTCCTATTTAGTATCTTTTAGTGATAGCTTGGCCTTGAAAGTAGATTCAACATTCTCAGGTATGTAGTTGTCAAAGATAGATAACTCAAATGCAGTGAGTCTACCCACTATACCTTCAAAAATTAGATTGTTTCCTGGCACACATCTTAGCTCTTGTATAGTTGATACTCTAATAGCATAGATAGGGAGAAAGGTTTTTAAGAACTTACTATTAATAGTATCATCATCTAATTGACCATTCAAACATCTTATTGCATTTACCACTTCCTTTATTCTAGAAGCATACTAAGCAACATTCTCACTTTCCTCCATTTTCATGTCATCAAACTTCCCTCTGAGGCTTTCTCTTTTTGCTCTTTGGACATTTTGATCTCCTCCATAGATGTCTGACAAGGCTTTCCACATCTTAAATGTAGTGTCACATCCTTTGATATCATTGAATTCAATGTAGTTGAGTGTAGAAGTAATCTCAAGCATTGTCTGATTGTGTTCCTGTTTGTTTTTCAAATCTTTTGCAGTAAGAGTACTAGATGGATCAACATGTTCAATAAAAATTGAATTTTGGGCATAATCTCCTATGGATCCAAGATTCAGCTTCATCAAACTTTGCCATGCAACAAAGTTGTCTTTATTGAGCTTGGGAACTTCTCTCTTAGGCATTTTGATCTTTTATGCTTCTAGTTCCTTTAAACTAAATCAGCAACAATGCTCTGATACCAATTTTTGGAAATGTTTAAGAATAATTGGGGGGGGGGGGGGTGAATCAATTATTCAAGGTCTAAATTCCCTAATAATATTTTTTCACTAATTATGGTGAGCCTATTAAACTACTCATCCATCCAAGCTTAAAACAATCATCTTAGCAAGTTACAGCAAATCAACATGCAGGAATAAAGCATGCAAAATTAACACATGACACAGTGATTTACGTGGAAACCCAATTTGGGAAAAACCACCAGTAACATGCTACTCAATTCTCACTCTTCTAAAGTGATGCCCTATTAAAAGCTTACAACACACTATTAAATGTGACCTTGTTAGAGGATTTCACCATACTATTAGGAATGGGCCTAGTCAAAGGGCTTTGGAACATTCACTTGGAATGTCACCCTGTTAAAGGATTTACAACATGGCTATTAAACCAACCTAAGTCCATAGGATTTATACTAATTGTTACAATTTCTAGAGAGTAAAAATAAGAGCTTTTGATTTGATACAACTCACAACATATCTTGCAGATTTTAGATCACACTTCAGTTCAATCCTTTGCTTGGCTTCAATCACTACGGCTCTGATAGCTTCTCTAACTTTCAAGCTTCATCTCTTTGAGTCTTCTTGCTCATCATACCAATGCAATCATCTCTGTGGTCATCTATCAAAATAGGGATTCTATTCTCTCTTCCTCCTTAGCACCTTCTTCAGCACTTAATGCTTTCATGCTTGACCAAATCCTTTCTTCATGACCTTATGACTCCTTAAATGGAAATCTAGAATACTTTTCTCACTTGATTCTCCCTCTCCATCTTTAGGGTTTCCATAGATTAGTTAGGATACAATGTATCTATCCCATATCTCATTTTTATCTAGAAACTTTATCTAGAATCTAGTAGTATTTGCCAAAAATGTTTTACATAGTGTTCTGTGCCACCAACTCATCATTCTTATCTTCTATTTGGTTCACAAAGTTCTAGATAACAACCATGTCAGCTTAGATCTGGCGAATCTTCAACTTTTCAAAACAATACAGCAGCTCGACACTTTTGACTTTCTGATGCTCGACACATGAACACAACTCAAAACTTGATCTTCACTTGGTACTTGATCTTCACTCAGCACTTGATCTTCACTCGACACTTGATCTTCACTCGAAACTTGTTCTTCACTCGACACTTGATTTTAACTTGGCACTTGATTTTTACTCGGCACTTGATCTTCATGTATATTATCAATACATCACTTTATCATTGTCTTAACTCATCTTTGCACTTCATTCCAAAACCATAACTCAACCTTTCCCTTATGTGCTTTTGTTACATCTTATTGATTCCTCATCAATCAACTAAGTGATAGTGCTTGGATCTTATAAGTGTAATCATCTAAAAATGGTCATCTAGACTATTAGCCCCCTTCTCAGCATTTTGGCTAAATTAATTTAATCATTTACCTAGACCAAATTGCTAATAATCAATTTATTTGATTATAACCTATAGTTTGACAATGCTATCCTAAGTTCATTATTTGATTAAAAGAACATGTCCCCTTTTAATTAAATAAAAGACCCCATTCTTATAACCCACTTAAAGTGCACACATAAAGTCCTTTTTCTATTTTTCAATTAAAAGAAAAGGCTTTGTGACTTTTGTCTTATATGACAAGTCAACTTATATTCTATTGGTTGATTTGTGTGTGCACATGGATCACTCCTATTTTCGAATTCCACCATTGATCATCCACCATCTTCATCTTGATCTCCACCGTCCATACATCTTTAAAAGGGAGAGAGCTTTCCCCCTCAATCCATCCATCTTTTGAATATTGTTATGCTGCAGGTTTTCTAACAGGTTTCTTTGGAGCTTTGTGGAGAACTTCTATTTCTTGTCTACATTCTCTCATACCATAGCATTTTAGTTTAGATTCCTGTTGCATATTAGTTTAGCTTCTATTTTGCAATAATCTATCTCACATAGCTTAATATTTGGATTGTAACACTCTCATCCATGCTTAGAATAGTTGTATTTTTCATATTCATTCTAGCTTAATCTTCATTTGCATTGCATTCTTGAGGAACTCCTTGAGACATTTGCATTCTTGCATCTTGTCTTTGGAACCTCCCATTGCATGGTTTACTAGCAAGAAGAGTATTCCTAAGGCTCAACTGAGAGCCCTTGAACTTGAAATACACTCTCTTGCACTCCGTGGATAGGGAGCTCTAAGCCGGCATCCAAGCATTCCAACTCATGGAATCGTTTGGATAGAAGGGTTTAGAGTGGGACACTTTCGAGTGTACATTTTTGGCGCCCACCGTGGGGCTTGAATCAAATTTTCAGCTCCATTTGCTTTCATTTCTTATCTCTGGTTTTTTTACAGCAGCATATTGGGTCTAATCAAATGCTTTTGTAGAATTTTCACTTTGGTTTTAAGGCCAAGCCATAAGTAAATTGGTTTGAAGGCCAAAAACTTAGTTGGTTTAAAGATTTGATCATATCTTTTAAACCGCTTAGAATTTGGTTCTGAAATTTTGTTTACAGGTTGCGTATATGCTCAAAATGTCTCAGTCCAATTTTCAGAGCATTTTGACATGATTTTCGAAAGTTATGATATTTTCTTTATTTTTCATAAAAAGCCGTTTTTGATCGCAAATCAGCGCATTTTTTGAAAAAACTTACATTTTCAGAAAGCTTTTCGAATTCTAATGGGGGTTCTTTCTTTGTGTTTTTAATTTTGAGATCGTATTAAGAATAAAAAATTCGATTTGATAAATTTGGCCTGTTTTGACAAAATCAATCTCTAGGGAGAAAATGAAGAGATTTTTTAAAATTTCTTGCATTTTTGGAAAGCTCTCTGATTTTTAATAGGGGTCTCTTTTTTTCATTTTCATTTTTGGATATGAAATCATAGCAAAAAAGTTCAATCTTGTTGACTAGGTCAAAACCAAAGAGTAAAAATGAAAGCATTTGTGATTAACTTGCACTTTCTTTGCATGTACTTGGTTGGAGGATAAATTAGATTTTTGAAGCAACTCACCACTTTTTATTGCAGATTTTTATGTTATTTCACACTAACTTTTGTTGCTAACAAGTTGTGATTTCAGGTTGCCATCTTTGTGAAAAAAAATTGAAACATTGCATAAAAAGAACGCATGTCAAAGCTTCAAATGCACAAGGGCTACTAACGATTGTTTGCAGGGCTGCCCAAAGCATAAAAACCCAAATTTCTTGCTTTTTTGTTTTCATGTGTGGCATTGAATAATTGTTCATTTTTCATAGGCACATAAAACTTGTGATTGGAGTCTTTTGGTAATAGGAGAGTATGCTCTTCACCCTTGTGGTGAATCAGAAATCTTGACTTGCCATTTGGTTTCAAAAGCAAGGGGTAAATGAATCTTCTTGGCGTGTTTGGGAGAAAATGATTGGAATAGGAGAGTATGCTCTTCACCCTTGTGGTGAACCAGAAATCTTGACTTCCAAAATTTGATCCACTTTGTGTAGTTAGAATCCTTTAGAGGGCCTGCTCTCGGACAACCTGAGAGGAACGACCCAAGTGGGAACAAGCCGATTACCTGGCTCTTCCAACCCACTATAAACTCAAGGCTATCAAGGACACAAAACCTTGGTAGACGTAGTGTTTATCTTCGTCTAGTGTGATCGCTTATGGGATTTCGACCATAGGGAGATCACTAGGCAAGAATGCTTAAGGTACTCTTGTGATCGCGAGATCGGTTGCTCATCGCAAGGTGAGGTGTCCCGTAATTGGGAGCAAGAGGAACACTATGAACGGAAGCCCTATCTAAACACTCTAAGTTAGTAACTACCCTTTTTTAGCCGCTCAACTTCTTGGTGCAAGGATCGATCCTAGTGGACTACCCGGATCACCCCAAGATTTACACTCACCATATGTGTTCCCTTGGTTATGCTTATGGCATTTCCATGACAAAGCCAATATCTCTTGTGGGCAACCACTTGGTGTGAGGCGAAGGAGCATCAAGCGTGGGCTAAGTTGTTGAGTAATGAACCATGACTCTAAGGTAGATTGCTTGGCTATTGTTTTCGATGTTTTGACCAGTGTTAACGTTCTTGCAACATAAACATTCCGATAAAGATTTGTTAGGAAGGCTGTTCTGATATCCCAAGTGCATATTGACAAGGTTGTTTTTACCCTTGATCAATTGTTTTGAAGACATGTTACAACACTTACTGTTTGCAAACCTTGCTGTTTACTGATACAAGTTGAGACGAAATGCTGTCTGATTAAAACAACTATCTGATTGACAAAATTGAAACGAACTCCAAGCCAAAAAATTGATCCTGGCCACGTATCAGTGTGTGAAGAATTCATCCTAAGTTGAAAAGATGGGTTTAGTCCATCGAATGTAAGTCTTGAAACGTCTTGATAAATCACTTGTCAAAATTCAGCTATTATTTTTCTAGCTATCCACTATTGAGCTTCTCGCTCGTCCGCTCGGCTCGAGTCACCCGTGCTGTAAGATCTTGAGCACTGTTTGACAAGCCATCTAATCACATTTTGACAAGTGACTAGTCCTGATCGTAAAAGCTTCAAATTTGGCTCGCTCTTCTTGTCCTACTAAACAAAGACAACTCTTTACATGTCGGTCACAACTAGATATCAAAGTGGTAACGGTAGCCACACGCCTTTCATTTTCAAACAATTGGAAACACCACCCAAACGTCCTCGCAAACAACCTTGTGATAAGAACCTCAAATTTGATCAAACACAAACAGCTAACGTTCGACACAACCCACTTTATAGTTTTGAAAATCCCTTTGGCACACCCTTTGAGACACCTGAGGGTACGAGTGGTATAGTCACAATGGTGCATCCTGATGAAATTAAACGTCGCTTAGAAGAACAAGCACGTGAAACCCAAAAGACTTTGGAGGCTATATATGCTACAGAGAGAGAAAATCAACAAGCTGAAACTGACAATCAAGCACGCTACGAAGGATATAAAGGAACTTGTCCTCGAAATCCCTTTGAAAATAATGATGGTAATCACACACCTCCAAGGACTCCTACAGTTGCCACTAGTGCATGTCCTTCACCTAAACCATCTCATCATGATAGTGATGAAGAAGTAACTAGCGAAGATGTGATCAAATTTCAACAAGATGGCTTCGCCCAAAAACTAATGCTCAGAGCTTTAGAGGAAAATGGAGACCAATACTTCCGATACATGGCAGCTAGGGGATGGAAACTCCCTAAAGGTTTTAATGTTGAACATATTATCCCAAAACGAGAGCCCACTGAGGCTGAAATCTTAAGGGAAGAAATACAAGAACTAAGAAAACAATTTACACAACTGCAAACTTCAAAAGAGCCACCTAAGACATCATTTGTTGAATCAATTTGCGCTCTTCCATTTGATAGGGGTCTATACATGCTACCATTTCCTAAGGATATAGAGGTTCCTAAGTATGACAAATACGATGGAAATGGTGACCCTCACGACCATGTGAGACATTTCTATGCTATTAGCATGGACTTTATGCATGAAGACACCTTTCTTATGCGTTTGTTCCCTAGAAGTCTAAGAGGACAAGCTATGGAGTGGTTCACAAAATTGAGTCCTCCTCTTAAAACATTTGATGAACTTGCACAACGTTTCATCCAGCAATATTCGTACAACATTCAACATCCTGTGACAGTGCTAGACTTATGCAACATCAAACAAAGACCAGGAGAGTCTTTTGCAATATACCTTCAACGATGGAGATCTTTATACTCTCGGTATCCTCGGCAAGTGCCCGAGGCTGAAAAAATTGACATCTTTGTCAACACGCTTGTACCCAAATTATACTTTGATCTAAGAAAACAGTTATTCACATCCTTCAACGCCATGGTAGAAAGTGCATATCGCATTAAGGATGTTGCTATCAAAAAAGGTGATATTACCATAAACAAGGATAGAATTAACAATGGGAACAATAAAGACAAAGGAAAACCTTGGAACAAAAACAAGTATGTTGTCAATGATGGAGTAGTGGACACTCCTAAGACTAAGGAGCCTGCGTTTAACCTTTCCAATGCCATCTATGCAGCAAAGCAACAAGAAGGTTCAAAACCACAACCCTTTGACAAAGGCTCTAAATTTGTGAAGAAGCGACGTGTTTACACACCTATGGTCGAACCTTATGAAGTGGTTTTAAAAACCTTAATTGCAAACAAATTGGTTACCTTACCAGACAACTCACGTCCTTACGATCCACCTGTTAGACCCCCATGGTGGAGAGAAGATCATACTTGTAGCTATCACCAAAGTAAAGGACATAACACAGAGAATTGCTTCAAACTCAAAGATGTAATTCAAGACCTCATTGAAGCTGGAAAAGTTGTTAAAGATGGCCTTGTTAAGAATACTGATCATAAGGCTTTCCAAAAACCATTACCTGAATACGAAAAGGGTGAGACCTCAAGGGTAGCTGCCAAAAAGAATCATGATGCCAAAATTAGTTATGCTTACGCTAACACTGATAATGTTATAAACATGCTTGAGCCTATTGAATACATATGTATGGCAAGCTCCAACAATGACAACTGGCCAAATTATGACGCTAAAGATGAATGAACAAGAGTGGTCTTAAGGACACGATCCACTCCTCAAGATCATACTGATACTAGACCCAAGGTGGTACTCCAAGTGGCTAAGTCTTCATCTTCTCAGGGTGAACCACTTAACGCTGTCACTAGGGGGCAATCTAAGGTTGTCCTAAAAGTTGCTAATGATCCTAAAAATGCTTCATCATCTAAGCAACCAATTACTTCTAAGATCTCCAACTATGATCTTGTTAGCCAACTGCAATGCACACAAGCACAAATCTCCATTTTTGAGTTACTAGAGTTATCTCCTTTGCACAGGGATATCCTTGAGAAAGCTTTACGTTCTGCCAATGTTCCCACAGATATTGATGCGGAACAATTCCAAGCTATGGTGAACCACATCTCCTCACCCCACTATCTCACCTTTTCTGAAGAAGATGACCGAGCTCTTAGTCATCCCCATAACCTTGCTCTTCATGTCGAAGTTCAAATCTTTCGTACCCGTGTTCGTCGAGTCTTGATAGACAATGGTGCAGGGTTAAATATCATTTCGTTCAATGTAATCCAACAATTGGGCATGTCTGAATTTGCCATCGATCCTAAGCGCAAAATCACTATAAAGGCCTATGATGAGGTTGAAAGGCCTTCTAAAGGTCTAATTGTACTTCCAATCAGAGTTGGTCCAGTTGAGAAGAATGTCATTTTCCAAGTCTTAGACATACCACTTGCATACAACTTGTTGTTGGGATGACCATGGATTCATGATATGCAAGCAGTACCCTCTACATACCATCAATGCATTAAGTTCCCTTTTAATGGTACTGAAGTGGTTGTCCCCGGTGACAACTCCATGTCTATCAACACATTATCTACTGCCGAAACGCTAGTCCCGCACAATCGCTCTTCTCATGAGCTAGCACCATCTTTCACAGAATGTGAACAAAAACTGAAAATGATGAGCCTTGGTATGGGCAAGTACACTTTGGACTCTATTGCTGCCTTACCAATTTCCCCTCGGTCTTATGGGAAACCAACTATTGCAAAGAAGTCTTCTAGTTCTGCTATGACACTTTTTGGCACTTTTGTGCAATCTTCCATACCACTGGAAGCAGAGAAGGAAGAACAAGCCATTAGGGACTGGATCTACAGAGAAGAGGAAGACGAGGAGGTTACAATGACTACCCCTATTTCTCCCAAAAAATATGGAAAAGGCTATAAATTTTTGACAAAAATGGGCTACCAGGGCCACGGGTCCTTAACTGGTTGTAAGAATGCTCTAGTTGAACCTTTAAGTCACACTCAAGGTCATGATGCTCAAGACATTGCTGGTCTAGGCTTTGGGCTAGACAATAATACACCGAACTGTAGTCAAATATTACTCATGTCTAGTGAATCAGAGGATGATGACTCTCCCATAATTGCTACTACTACACAAGACGAAGACTTTGTTCCTCTCACTTCCCTCCTTTGGGGAGAAGACATAGTTATTGCTAATAATGAAGAAGCTTCTACCTCCCAACAACAGGAACAAGAAGGGTCTACTTCTGAGGACATAAATAGAGGACGAATTAGGCAGAATATTGCTCATCTCATAAATAGGGGTCAAAGTACATATTCTCATGAGTATGAATGGGAAAGCCTCTCTGATGCATCTTGTGAGCTAGGGGTGGATGTCATTCATGCCTATGCAACCCAACCCAATGTAGTCGAATGGTCTAGTATGAGGTCAGATGAGTTTGACTCACAACATGTCTTAATGGATCACGCTAGTTCCTCTAGGACTATTCCTGAGCTGAACTCTTTTTCGACATTTTCTATAGGCTCAACTTCACAGGTCACCAAAGATGACTCCTTCCATATCAATCACATTAAAACTTCTCCCTCACTCTCACTAATTTACCCAGAACTCATAGATTGGTCTATCCAAAATCAAAAACCTGAAATACGGTCTTTCCAAAATGACTATGAGATCACTTGTTATCTAAACGCAATTGAACCTGTCATTTCTTCCACCAGCGAACCCGCGGTTAACATGACGGAATTAGATATCAAGTACCTCAGTCAAAAAATTAAAAGAAAAAATAAGCGATCAGATGGCGAAAACCACATTGTGGCGGTGTCTGACCCTCAAAAAAGTAAAAATAAAAATGTATCTAATGGTGAAAACCTCTCTGAGGCACCTGTGGATGAGGTACTTGGTAGTCTGCCAAGCTATTTCCAGGATAGATCTTCGGTTCTAGTCGAACCTACACAGCCTATCAACTTGGGAACAGAAGAATGTCCTCAGATTATCCATGTAGCTCAATCTTTGTCAAACAAAGAAAAGACACAGTTTGCTCAGTTCTTTCAAGACAAGAAGGTCAACTTCGCATGGACATACTCTGACATGCCAGGGCTTGATACAGATCTCATCATGCATCACTTATCAATCTCACCAGATGTCAAGCCTGTCAAACAGAAGTTAAGAAAAATGCATCCACATGTGGCTCTACTGGTCAAGACAGAGTTAGAAAAACTATTGAATGCAAACTTCATTAGGGCCATTGATTATGCTGAGTGGATTTCCAACATTGTACCTGTCTCCAAGCATGACAAATCCATATGAGTCTGTACTGATTTTAGAGACCTCAATAAAGCGTGCCCCAAGGATGACTTTCCACTACCAAACATCGATATGATAGTGGACATGACTGCAGGTTATGAGATGTACTCGCTCATGGATGGATTTTCTGGGTACAACCAAATAAAGATAGCTCCAGCAGACCAAGAAAAGACAGCCTTTACATGTGCATGGGGTACCTTTTGTTGGAATGTCATGCCTTTTGGGCTCAAAAATGCTGGCGCTACATATCAAAGAGCAATGACAACCATCTTTCATGATATGATGCATAAAAACATGGAAGACTATGTTGATGACACACTGGTGAAATCAAAGAAACGAGACACACATCTCAAAGACCTTAGTTTGATATTGGACCGTATGGAACAATTCCAACTTAGGTTGAATCCAAAAAAATGTGCCTTTGGTGTCACTTCTGGAAAATTGCTAGGTTATATCATCTCAGCAAAAGGCATTGAGGTTGACCCTAAAAAGGTCCAAGCTATCATGGATATGCCTCCACCAAAGACTATCAGTCAACTTAGAGGTCTGCAAGGACGGCTACAATCCATAAGAAGATTTATCTCTCAATTAGCTGATAATGCTCAACCTTTCAATAAAAATCTGCATAAAGGATCTACCCATATTTGGAACAGTGACTGTCAACAAAGCTTAGACCAAATCAAAGGCTACTTGGCAAAACCGCCAGTTTTGATGCCACCCATTCTGGGAAAACCTTTGATTCTGTACATTTTAGCTACGAATTCTTCTCTAGGAGCACTCTTAGCCCAAAGTGATGAGACGGGTAAAGAAAGAGCCATATACTATATTAGTCGAACTTTGGTGGCTTATGAACTAAATTATACAAGTATAGAGAAGGCATGCCTTGCTGTAGTTTTATCCTCCCAAAAACTTTGACATTATATGTTGGCCCACACAGTTCACTTGATTGCCAAGATAGACCCTTTGAAATATTTATTAAGTAAATCTGCACTTACTGGTCGCCTTGCTAAATGGATGATGATTCTTTCCGAATTTGACATTCAGTATGTTGAACGTAAGGCAATCAAAGGACAGGCCATAGCTGACCAGTTGGCTAACTTCCCACTTGAAGATGTAGCACCTCTACAAATTGAGTTTCCAGATGCCTCAATCATGAACATTACTGACAGAACATGGAAAATGTTTTTTGATGGATCCCATACACAGAATGGAGCAGGAGCAGGGGTGTTGTTTGTTTCCCCTCATGGTTATACGATCCCAAAATCCTACAAATTATTGTTCCCATGTACAAACAATATTGCAGAGTATGAAGCATTAACAAATGGGATCAAAATGGCCCTTGAATGGCGAATAACTGAGCTACACATCTATGGGGATTCTCAACTGGTTGTGAACCAAGTGAATAATGAATATCAAACCAAGGATGATAAATTGATCCCTTATAAAAAGTTGATAGATGCTCTAAGGAACTATTTTACCTTTGTAACATTCCAACAAATTCCTAGAGCAGAAAACAAGGCTGCTGATGCTATGGCCACTTTAGCATCTATCCTCCAATTACAAGAACATGAATCGCGATTTGAGTTCCTGGTGGAAGAATTGTGTCATCCAGCCTATGATTCTTCAGATAACCAGGTGATCTACACTGTTGTAGGTCATGATTCCTCCCACTATGCGGCTATTTTCTCCTACCTACGTGATCAGGTTATTCCCAAAACCCTCACGCACAACCAAAAATGCCAACTCCTTCGTAATGCCTCACACTACACTTTGGTCTCTGGTGACTTGTATAGGAGGGGTCTAGACGGAACGTTGCTTAGGTGTTTAGAACTAGAAGAGTCCGAGAAGGCACTTGCTGAAGTCCACGATGGCATTTGTGGGGCGCATTCTAATGGCCTTGCACTTGCCCGAAAACTGCTTAGGACGGGTTATTACTGGCCCACCATGCAAGCTGATGTTGTGCGCTATGCAAAGACCTGTCAGAAATGTCAGCTCCATGGTAACTTGATACATGCTCCTGGGCGAGAGTTAATCCCTTCTGTGACATATTGGCCATTTCAACAATGGGCCTTTGACTTGGTAGGAAAGATCCATCCAAGCTCATCCAGCGGTCATAAATTTATCATCACAGCAACGGAGTATTTCACTAAATGGGTTGAAGCTGTACCATTATCTGCTGCTACAGGCAAACATGTTGCCCTGTTTATACTAAATCACATCATTTGTCGATATGGTATCCCATCCTCTATTGTTACAGATAATGGAGGACAATTCAAAAATAAAGACTTAAAACAGCTGTGCAAAAAGTTTGGAACTAAGCAACACTGGTCTTCCATTTACTATCCCCAAGGGAATGGCCAAGCTGAGGCCTCTAATAAAATGCTGCTGAAAATCCTACACCGCACAGTTCACAAGTCTGGGAAAGATTGGCACTTGCAAATAAATCCGGCACTTTGGGCCTATAGAACCTCTATTCGTACTCCTACAGGGGCTACACCCTTTTCTCTAGTCTATGGCTCTGAGGCTGTTCTCCCATTAGAAGTCGAAATACCTTCTTTGCGCATCTCCTTACATGGGTTAATAATCGATGAAGACCATAGAGCTATGAGAGTACAGGAATTAGAGACTCTGGATGAACGGCGCAAGGCTGCTTTTGATCACATGAGAGCTTATCAGAAGCGCATGTCTACACAATATAACAAAAAGGTTCACCCCCGTGAGTTCCAAGTTGGTGAACTCGTGCTTAGAGAGAATCCCAAAAATCAGCAAAATCGAGAACAGAAAGGGAAATTTGAACCTAACTGGTTAGGTCCTTACATTATCACAACATCATTTGGGTCTGGTGCTTACCAGTTGTCTACTTCAGAGGGTGAAGAACTTGCAGAACCTATCAACATCCTACACTTGAAGAAGTTCTATACTTAGAGGCTTGCTGCTCAGCTATCTTGTATACATCTATGAGTCTGAAAAAATCTTAAAAATCAGAAAATGTCCTGAAAAAATGATCATCTTAGTGAAAACCTCACTTTGATGTATCACCAAAAAAAAAAAAAAAAAAAAAAATCTGTCAAAGTGGTGAAAACCTGGAAACAGGCGCTACTTGAAACCCTTGCACCTATGTCTATCAATCTCAATCATCCACTTTACTACACATTTCCTAGCTTGGAATTGTTTCTTGTCCTCATCTTGGGGGCATAGCTACTTAGCCTATTGAGGTATTCTTGTGGATTAGGGTTTCTTTGACAACTCACAAAATAGTGTTTCTCAACACTTCCCCCACTTTGACATCAAGTGTTTTTTAACACTTTACAGATAGTTTACCTACGGTCTCCGATGTCACGATATCTCACTATCAGAATCAAGTCTGGAAGAAACGGCCAAGTGACTTACACACACACACTTTAACACTTAAACGACTGAGCTATGCTGATCTTTATCTACTTTGTGTGCTGTCTATGATGATTTCTTTGCTAGGTGTTCCCTCCCTAATAGTCTTTCAAGGATGTCATTGACTAGAAGACTGGGGGCATGGGACATATTTTCTTGATTTCTGCTTGTGGGTATACTTTTGTTTGTCTATAGTGTTGTAAGCATTCATGCTTGTCCTATTCAACACTTTGACTTATAAATGTATCATCCTTGATTGTTTTTGCAAGACTGCACTCAGGGTTTATCCCGGCGCTTATGCCTTGATACAGGTGTAATCTTGCTAAATTAAACTTAGGGAATCTAATCGTGTAGTTATCTTGACTTACATGTCTCTGATGCTTAGATTGGATTTCCACATACCTATCTCATATTGATCATATTCATATCCTCATAGTTATACTAGTGATGGTTGTATGATCTCATGATGTCCCTAATAAATGCTCAATGATGAAATTAAGAGTCTAAATGTTATGCACTTCTTGCTGGTAAACCACTTTGCATATTAGCTTGCATTTTAGGTTCATTTTATAGCTTAGTCTTGCATTCTTGCATATGGGGAGAGCTCTCTCTTCATCTTTTTGTGGACATATCAGCTAACTCCTTTCATATATTTCTTTACTTTCTTCTTGTTCATGTCTTTTCACCTTCTTAATCTTTCGCTTCAGCTCTTTTCTATCTTATCATCACATTATATAAAAATTTTGACCTCTTAAATAATTTCAACGTCCTAGATTCATTTTCGGGATCGAAATCCAAATTCGAGTTCACCTTGATGGTCAAAATTGTCTTTTGAAATTCTACTTTCTTCTGAGCAGTTAGCTGACCTTTTGAGGTCTAATCTCTGAATCATCACTGGGGCATCTTCATTTCTTCATGTCTTCATCATTTCCATACTTCATATCTACTTAAATTCACTATTTCATGTCTAAAATCACCTTTCTACTTGTTTTGACCTAATTTTTATGCTATGTCCTTCAAGGTCAACTCTAGTCAAACTGGGGCATTTTATCAATTTTTTAATATAGTCATTCTTGGGTTCTAATCATCTATCTGTCATCTTGGACATTGCTATATTCTAATTTTCTCATTTCTAGCCAATTTTTTACATCCCCTTACCTCATTTCAATTTCGATCCTGAGGGGGCAAAAATACTCTATTGCTGATTGTTACAGCTATCTATTTCTTAGGAGCATTTGTTTGATCTTATCACTTGCTCTCAATATATTCGCTTTGCTAGGTGTTAGAATTCTTTTAAGATCCTAACATCATCTTCCTAGTGTTCAGTACTACTGCTATCAGGCTGTGCATTTAGGACTTGCTATCTGTTTCTGCATTTCACTCTTCAAAATCAGACATCTATATCTACCACTACCTACTTGGCTTTCTATTTTTTTTGACATAATGTGTTCCCAGATCGATCACACATTAGTCAAAGAGGGGCAAATGTAATCATCTAAAAATGGTCATCTAGACTATTAGCCCCCTTCTCAGCATTTTGGCTAAATTAATTTAATCATTTACCTAGACCAAATTGCTAATAATCAATTTATTTGATTATAACCTATAGTTTGACAATGCTATCCTAAGTTCATTATTTTATTAAAAGAACATGTCCCCTTTTAATTAAATAAAAGACCCCATTCTTATAACCCACTTAAAGTGCACACATAAAGTCCTTTTTCTATTTTGCAATTAAAAGAAAAGGCTTTGTGACTTTTGTCTTATATGACAAGTCAACTTATATTCTATTGGTTGATTTGTGTGTGCACATGGATCACTCCTATTTTCGAATTCCACCATTGATCATCCACCATCTTCATCTTGATCTCCACCATCCATACATCTTTAAAAGGGAGAGAGCTTTCCCCCTCAATCCATCCATCTTTTGAATATTGTTATGCTGCAGGTTTTCTAACAGGTTTCTTTGGAGCTTTGTGGAGAACTTCTATTTCTTGTCTACATTCTCTCATACCATAGCATTTTAGTTTAGATTCATGTTGCATATTAGTTTAGCTTCTATTTTGCAATAATCTATCTCACATAGCTTAATATTTGGATTGTAACACTCTCATCCATGCTTAGAATAGCTGTATTTTTCATATTCATTCTAGCTTAATCTTCATTTGCATTGCATTCTTGAGGAACTCCTTGAGACATTTGCATTCTTGCATCTTGTCTTTGGAACCTCCCATTGCATGGTTTACTAGCAAGAAGAGTATTCCTAAGGCTCAACTGAGAGCCCTTGAACTTGAAATACACTCTCTTGCACTCCGTGGATAGGGAGCTCTAAGCCGGCATCCAAGCATTCCAACTCATGGAATCGTTTGGATAGAAGGGTTTAGAGTGGGACACTTTCGAGTGTACAATAAGAAATTGCCATTCCAACAAATAGCAGGTTTGACATCAGTGAAAAATAATGATTGAACACATTCTGTAGCAATAATATCTTTCATACAATGATCTATTTCAATCAGATTACAACAATCTCTCTCTTTGGCATTGATGGCAAACCAAATTGATCAACCAAAACTGACTAATCAACCAAGTTAACAAAATTTTAACTAGGCCAAAACAATAACTCAAATGCCAAAAAGAAAACTTGTTGACTCTTGTATTTCCCTCTAATCTTATTCCTTTTGAACTGTCTTTGATTTAGTCTCCTGAGCTATTCCTTCTGAGAGCTGATTAGTGTCTGTTATTCCTCTATTTCAGGAATTTGACCAATTATAGCTATTTTCTCCCTCTTTAATCAGTTCCCTCTATTTGTACTTTCTCCCTCTTTATTTTCTTTGATCATTTTTTGTTATTTCTCCCTCTTTGACAATAATGCCAAAGACACATTATTTCAGCATCTTATCATGCAACTGTAGCATTTACAAGAACTTGCAATATCTCCCTCTGTCACCTTGCTTGTGACTTGTTTGGAATGTTAGTACTTTGATTACTTTAGTAATCTCACATACTAGTTTGGCTTTTTTTAAGTAATCTCACCATTCTTATCTAGCTTGTTTTTGAATACCCACTTGGTGCCAATCAAATTCTTGTCAGCTGGTCTGGCATGGTATAGTTGTTACTATTGTAGAGAATATGGGAACATTCCATATAATTGCATCAATACACATTTCAATGGAAATTACAAGAAGTGATTAAATGAAGAGATAATATGTTTTAGTTGTCTCAAAGCTGGACACATTAGTAAGAACTACAAAACCTGTACACCAGAACTAGTACCAAGGAATGTAAATGACAAACCTAAAAGGAAGAAGACATGGAAAGAGATAATAAGAGTTGGAAGCTATAGAGAAGATGAAATTTTGGTCACCCAATATGATGGATTAGGTGATCAAACCAAATCTCACTAAAGAAAGAAGGTATGTCGGAACAGTATACTTAAAGTTATATTTTACATCAGTTCCTAGCATGTTGTAATTCCAATTGTAGGAATTTCCTTTTCTTTATGTATGGGTTTTTTTTCAAGTAACTAGTTTGACCTTGTCTTAAGTCTACACTCATAAGAATTTTGTCAATACTTTTCATAATTATAACAATGACCTTGGAATCTAGATACCTTTATGGTTGAATCCTTGTTCTTTGATCTATATTTATGTGCTTGATGTCTTGCTTTCTTGCAATTAAAACAATTACCACTTGGCTTAGGTTTATGAATTTTCTTACCATTTTTGCTTTTCCAAATATTTTTTGTATCCAAATTTCTCATAATAATGACATTTAGGTTTTCCTTTTCACTTTGCATTCCTTTGTTCTCCACTTTTGGATGATTCTCCTTCTTTAGTAGTTGAGGATTGCTTATTGTATCCTAGTCTAGAGGTGTCATTTTCTCTTGGTAACTTCATCATATATTTAAAATGCTTAATTTTTTCATTAGGTTTGTTCATCCTCTCCATGAGTTCCTTTTCATTCCTTAACTAATTTTTTAATTTCTCATTCTGTAGCCTTAGATTTGTGATCTTCACATCTTTTTTGTTTTCTTCCTAGTTTGAAATCACTCATTGATTTATCATATCAAGATGATTATTTGTAAGCTTCTAAAATTCAAATGATTTTTCTTCAATTCTATTAGGCATCTTCCTTTTTTCTTCTTCAGCCATGTTATTATCTTCCATTGCTTTCTTCTTTTTCTTAATTTCTTCACATAGTGAAATAGATTAAATTTCATGTTCTATCTTGAGAACTTTTACTTCTTTTACCAAGCTATTTTTCTTCTCTTGTAGTTTTGTTAATGCTCCATCACTGTTACTAGTCTTTCCACTTTTCAATAGTCCTTTTATATCAACTTCTATGTATTGAGTGTCATTTAGATGAATAGCTATCTCTCTTCTTCTCTTTAGGTTTTTCCTTAACTCTTCTTTTGTTGTCTCTAATTGTTGCAACACAATCTAGATTTCAGTCATCTAATTCTCAATGTTCTTTCCCATATTAAATACTTTCATCTCCATGATCTGTTCCTCTCAAGTTGTTAGGCTTCCTTCCAAGAGAACTATGCTCTGATACCAATTGTTGGAATGAGTATATGGGAAACAAGATACTAAGAGGGGGATGAATCAGGATCTTATACATTTGACCTCAAAACCAATTCCATTAATTCATATCTAAGTTACTACATTTATTTATCAATAAAAATGTAATTCTCAAACATAAATGAAATACATCACATCCATAAAAAAATTTAACACATAACATAGTGATTTAGTTACCCATAAACAATTCAAGATGAAGGTAAAACTAGGGTGGGGATGAAACCCACAAATGTTCATTGTTACAATAATAAAGTTAACATGTTAAGGTTACACTATTTGATCATAAAATATGATCTACCCTATGAAAGGTCTTCCCTATTAAAATCTTAAAAGACTATTAGGTCTCACCTAGTTAAATGATTTTACACTCACAATTAAGTAAGGACTCTGTTAGGAGGTTTACAAAGATGTATTAAAACCACTCTATTAAGAGATTTACCCTGTCTCAATTACAAAATAATTGATTTAGCACCTAACCCTCAGTATGTTTTGTAAGATGACATTGGATCTCCTCCTTCCTATAACTCTATATGATTCTCTTAATCTAATAACTCTATTTAGTCCTTCACTTCTTTGATTGCTCTCTGCTTGATTAGTCTCTAAAACTTCATTTTAGTCCTTCATATGCACATTCACTCCTTATACATTTATTCTCCTTGATAACTACAACAACTGATTCTAGGGCTAGAATCCTCCCTAAATAGACATTCTATAAACTTTCTAAATCTTAATCGATGCATTAAACTTCATCATCTTTTGTCATTTATTTTCCAGTTTCTAATTGGTTGAATTGCACACTTAGGAATCATTACCTTCTATAATGCCACATAATCAACATGTGTTTTGCCTTTACAAATATTAAATATGTTAGAAATTTAGCCAAAAATGGTTTGCATATGATTTTGTGTAATTACAAACTAACATATCAAAATTGAACTACTCAATACTTGAATGCTCTAACGCTCAGTCTTGCATAAACCTTTATGTTGTTACTTGACTTCTATATACTTGTCTACTTGGCTCTTAATAACTCATCGATATGCTCAATCTCCATTATATTTCTTAGCTCTCACTATATAACTTAGTTACAATGATGACCTTTTAGTTTTTCCTAGTAAATGACTTGCAAATGACTAAGTGTATGAGTGCTAATAGGCAACTTAGTCTTAGAGATCAACAAGCAGATGTTGTGCTTCCAATTGAGGTTGATATTTTGACTTCATGAATTTCTTTAAAAGGCCTCATTACTAATGATGACTTTAGAATATCTTGGCTACAAGAGCTAGAACTTCTAGATGAATGCTAGAAAGTGGTGTTCAATCATCTATGAGCTTACCAAAAGTGGATGTCCAAAATATACAATACGAAACTTATACCAAGGGACTTCCAAGTGGGTCACCTCATTCTAAGGGAAAAATCTAAGAATAAGAAGCAACAAGCATTGAAGGGAAAGTTTGAGCCTAACTGACTTGGTCCATACATTGTCACTACAGTGTTTTGATCAAGTGTTTATCAACTCTCAACTACTAAAGGAGAATCACTCAAGGAGATGATCAAAACTCTTCATCTAAAAAGATTCTATAGCTAATATTCTTTTGAAGCTCTTTCTACATATTTAAATATCTTGAAAAAAAATTTAAAATTTAAAAAAAGCCCTAAAAAAATCTATTATCCTAGTGAAAAACCTAGCAATAGGCACCTTGGTAATACTAAAAAAAATTAAACAAGAAAATATACAAAAAAAAAAAAAAAAAAAAATTGAAAAAGAACAAAAGAAAAATTGAAAAACAAGAAAAGTGTCATTGAGAAAAACCTAGGAAATAGGCATTATGGTAGCAAAAACATAATCTCTACCAAGAAGGTAAAAACTTGGTAAACAGGAACCTCTTGTTCACATGCTACATCATGTAGTGCATCTTCTAGCTCCTATATAATTTTTCTTCTTTGAGTACTTTGCATTCTTGTTTTAGTTTGTTTCTTTCTCTCATGCATACACTCTCAGTTATCTTCAAGAATTTTCTCAAACCTACATGGATCTCTTGATGGTTTAAGAGGATCTCCTTTGCATCATTCACTAGTTATCCTAATTGTTTCTATCTACCATCACTTAGTCTACCAATGAGATTCCTCTTGATGAAGATCTCTTTTGCATCAATCACCAAGTGTTTTAACTATGTCTATCTACTATCACTTAGTTTATTGATGAGATTTCTCTCAACAAAAATCTCTTTTGCATCAATCACCAGTTGTCTTAATTGTGTCTATCTATTATCACTTAGTCTATTAATGAGATTCTTCTTTAAGAAGATTCCTCTTTGATGTCAGTCACCAATTATCCTAACTCTATTTGTCAACTGTTGTCCCTCTATTGAAGAGATTT